>JAQGBW010000113.1:0-63489 GCA_034698625.1 Julus scanicus | reverse complement strand
CATAATTATGGATGGGGTGTAGTAAAATTTGTGACAATTGTGACAAAGGGGTGGGTGGGTGTTTAAAAAGAGGCAAACAAGTGTGACATAATTTATGGATCACCCCTAATGAGTTCTGTAGTTTGAAAAGTGCTACTGATAAAATTAATCAATATGAATACCGAATGGTCCCAGCCTATAATTCATACTGACAAGAATGACGTTTTTATCAACCAATCTTTGGGGGCCATAGTTTGCTGAGGAGCCACTTCCTATAAAGAATCCACCTCCATGGAACCAAATCATGACTGGCAATAACTCCGCAAAATCTTGAGATGGTAGCTGAGAATGAGACAATACTGGGATATTTAAATAATAAGTCAAAATACGTTTTCTTAGTTTGTGTTAATTATAAGATTACAATGTGAAAATTAATGACTTCACTTATAAATACGTTTCACATATTATTCCAATTTTTACTTTCCGAACAATATAAAAAAGTTCTTTGCTCTTCCTTAATTACTACATGTACATCTAGTGTACATGTAATAGATGTTGTCAGATTGTCATTTTATTATATTGCGTTGCCAAATTATTTTCTAACGCTTAAAATGCGACCAATACAATATAAAATGTGTAGTCGAATGATTATAAACACGTTATTTAATAGATATAATTCCGTTGTTGATTAAAGTTTATCATTGTTAACAATTGCTAATGTCATCACACATCAGACGAATTTCAAATCTTTAATATCGTATACGTAAACTGACAAAAAACGATAAGACTACATTGATATGCTTCAATGACATCATTTTTATTTAATTTGTGTAAAAATGTGTCATTGCAAGTATTCAATGTATAAAAAAGTGTGACAAAAACAACGTCAGTGTTCAGACTGTAGCTATAACTATGAAATAACATGCACAGTATACTACATTACTTGATTTTTGAAAGAAAGTTAAAATAATTGTATTTACCTTTGGTATATAAACATTGAGGTAGAGACAGTCCTCATCTCCAGAAAATGACTTTGTAAAGTGATTATATTGCATGCAGTCGTTCCCATCTTCAGTTGTGTCTAAAATACCGTTGTATTCCTTCTCGTAAGGTTGGGGCACCTGCAATTATGTTTTTATATTTATATCTAAGCTGTGGCGGTAACAGCAATCCGTGGTGAAAAAAACAATAGAGATTTCTATTGTTATTTGGCCCATTGTTAAATTATATTGGTATCAATAGAAAATTTCTATTGGTTTTATTGGTTTAAATTGTTTTCTATGGGTTTCTATTGTTCAATCAATGCAGCTAAACCATAGAAGCAATAGAAGTCAATACAGGAACCATAGAAAACAATTAAAATCAATATGGTGGCCAAATTACAATAGAAATCAATAGAAATCTCTATTGGTTTCTATTGCTTTTTTCACCAGGGATAACATTTATTCTACAAAACACCAGTTCTGTTAAAAATGTACTGAATCAGTAAAACTACTGCATGCTTATTTCCTACTTGTATATTCTGTATACAATAATATTAGTACCAATAATATAATGCATGGATACTGTAATTACTAAAAAATAATTTATTTTGCACAATTGTACTTTTTCCACTTATGCATATTTTTAAATTTAATTGTTTTTATTATAAAAATTAAGTCACATCGTTGCAGTTTTGGTTGGGCAACCAGGGTCAGATTTACAGGCAGGCCGACTAGGCCGTGGCCTAGCGGCCCCGCGAAATAAGGGGCCCCAAAAAATATTGAGTACAGTAGAACCTGTCTAATTGCATACGCTTGGGACCGGCGAAAAATATGCAATTAGATGCAGTTAGAGAGGTTCTCATTGTAAGCATTATTTTTAAAAAATTGAAATAAAATCTTGAAGTATTAAAGTAGTAATGTTTTTTGGAATTAAAAAAAATTAGCAATATTTTTTATTTTTTAAAATGGGGCCTCAAATTTTTTTTGGCCTAGGGCTCCTAAAATTGTAAATCCGGCCCTGCTGGAAACCAACATTTTTAGACTCAGTCCACCACTGGCCATCTAGTGTGTATTTTTAAGGTGACAATTTTCTAATGTTAGATGCCTTTGGGGTCTTAAGCTCTACTCAACGAAAGTTAAAAGTTAATGTTGAATGTTGCAATTTTACTCACTGAAAACCGAAGTTCCTTGACGGGTGGTTTTGCAAAAGGGATACCTCGAAACGCGTAAATGTCTTTGCCTTCATCACTAGTCAGGATACTTCCTTGGATATGGCCCAACTTTGTTCTCAAAATTGGTCCATCCTGTGTGCCGCAACAAAATAGCTGACATTGGAATACTATGCCGAATGTTAGTAATAAGAGTATTTGCAAACTCATTCTAGTAAAGAAATGCAGCAACGAACTGGAAACCAACAATGATAGACAGGCAAACACAATTAAGATACCAGCTGGCCTTGAAGTATAGACCTTCGAGTTTAGAAATTGCGTCAGTTATTATGGTGGTGCTTTTATAGCTCCCATCTCTCTACTTTTGTAGATAGGTAAATATTTCTGCAAGACCTTATTTGTGTATGTTCGTTTGTTAATTAAACATCATGCTAAAGTATACCATGATTTGTGATGTGTTACTAATGTTTCACACAGTCCTCAACAATCATCATCGGCCTTATGGCTCTATAATGACGCACAGCATCACATACAAACACGTTCAAAAATATTGATTTAGGAGCCATTCAAAAAGAACGTCCCCGAAATTCCTTCAAAAGTTATTCCTTTTTTCCATTTCTCTACCCTACCCCATCCCATGTCCACATGGTGTCCATTTTGGAACAGACACCCACCATGGATTTCCTTAATTTTGTAGAAAATTAGGGTGTCCAGAAATTGTGTTGGAACATACAAAAGTCTATCCTATACATTTTCAAGCACCCATTTCACTGCTAATTCCACGACATTTTTCCAGATTTTTCTGATTAACGGAAATTTTCTGACTTCGAAGGGAAATTCCAGCATAAAATTGGTGTTCAACACAAAGTTAGGCATAATTCCCGACTTTCCCAAGTTTTAAAAATTCAAGTACATTTGGAACTAAAGACACATTTCTTCTTGGTTTCCACTTCCCCTTCCACTGACCTACCTTTAAAACTCAATCAAACAGAAAATCCAAAACTAAAAATATCATCATTAGTGGACGTCCATAATAATGTATAATGGCCCTTCCATTTAGGATGGTATCCACAGGCCAGCAGACACCCCACCACCTCTTTAGGATGTCATATTTTAATGTCCTCTTAAAGTGGCCTAATTATTGGCTAAATTTGAATTTATTTTGGGCGCATCTGTTGGAAATAACGCAAAACGACAACTTGCGAGCTTGGATAACTTTGGATGCTGAGTTGTGGCCAAATTTAAAATGATAATTTAATACTTTGGTAGGTGGCGCAGATATGCCATTTGAAAGGCAGCTATCCCAAAGTCAAGAGATACCACAATTAAATTGCATTAAGCTTGACAATTAGTATACTGGTCAAATATTGATAGGTTTTAGTTAAATCATTAAATTCATGATCCCGAGATTTTGACTTCAAAATTTGTACCTTAATTGGCTCCTAATGTTGCAGAAATTAAACTAACTACTTAAAGAAGGTATCTACTGTTGCATAAACAACAAAAACTCCACAAATGGAACAAAAGTATTTATTATTTTGAATCAAGCATATTGATTACATATATAGTAGTACATATATCTACCATGATTTACAGTTGTAATTCAAGACGTGTAAAATGTGTGGTATATAATTAATTATCATGCTTATTACATGAGGGTCATACACAGGCTCCTCACAACCACAAAATTGTGACGAAGATTGGCTATGAATTTATTTATACTAAAGTTCATCTTTGTTTTTGTTAACAACATTGTAGGCGCTTTTTAAGGTGTCGTAATTGTAAGTGATATGCCCATCGACCATGTGTGGATTAATATTTATGTCCAAATATTGGTAACTGTCTGATGCTAATGGCTCCCATTTGAAAGTCGTGTGGTCGTAAACACTGTAATCCAAAGTTGGCACTCTATAACAAGAATATTTAACGATTAAAATTAGAAATGAACGTTTATGTAATTTAAAGAAGAAAATTTATATAACTTTCTGATTAATTGCACACTCAAGTATTTGCTATATGCAAAGCTAGGATATTTTGGAACCAGTTACCGTGGAAATAGTTACCAGTTATTCATAAATGTGGCTTCGTGTATTTTTACTGGATATTTGTTATTTCAATACTAAACGAAATCTGAGTCATTCACCAAATTGCATTCTTCAATAGAACTCTAAAACGCTTTGTGCAAACTTTATTTTACTTTGATAATTTTTTAAAAATCATAAATGTACTCAGTCTGGTGAAATTCTGTGCACCTTGTTATGAAAAACCTGACAACACTTGCCTAGTTTTTGCAAAATTGGTCCATAATGTCAGCATTATATCACTCATTTGCAGAATTTCGTCTCGAGGAGGAGCTTTGCTTTTGAAAAATTCATTACGAAATAGGTACTGTAATTCATCGCCGTGAGTTACAATCTGTAAATCTGTAATAATATAAAGAAGTTTATTGTTATAGATATTGTGGTTCATTGTAATCATATTCACGAAATCAAGTTATTTTTACATACCCTCTGAAATAAGAGGATTGGGTGGTAATAACTCAGTGTAACTACGGTCCCCTTTGTAACTAAACTTGTAAACGTAGGTAGGCACGCCATTTTTCACGAAGTAGTCGTTTAGTACATCCATCATGTAAGTTAAATAGAAATCACCTAGGAACTACAAAATGAATAAGAACAATGGCAAAAAATTACTTAAATTGACTTTTCAAAAAAAGTATGGGAATACCGAAATTTATTTTTTAAAAAATTATCAACTTACTTTATTCACAGCGAGAAGTTTTTGCCTGAGGTTGGACTCATCTAAATTTTCGAAGTATTTTTCAGCCACAATTTGCGAAGCTTTTAAACCTTGTTCTTCGCTGATAAATAAGGATGGGGCATTGGTTTTCAAGACGATAGGAAAATGATTTTTACCAAAAGCCAACAATCCACCTAAACCCTGAATGGCTAAATGAATATAGTTGGAACATGTAGATTTTAACGGAACATTTACATTATTTTTAAACTTTGAACTGATAACTTATTTTAATCTCCAATCACGAGGGGGAAAAATACTGACCAGGTAAAAATAGGATTCCCTCGTCCTTATTAGCTCCTGTCATGAGAGGGACGGCATTGAACTGTTTTTTCTCCAAAAGATTTTTTGGAAAATCCGGTAAAAATGAGTTTTTGCCATTTGCAGTATCAACAACTGGTTTGAATGTCATTATGTCCGCACTTTCCTGATAAAACAAGAAATACAAATGTTAAAAACCTAGACCTACTTCTGATTTCTGTCTTGATAATTGAAACGTTGTAAATTGGAAATAATTCAACTAAATACCAAATACACTTTTACAGAGTAAAATTTATATAAACGCTTATTATATTTAGTTTTAGTTACTGCTAAGCTAATATGAAACTACATACCGGAATGTAGTTGTCAATCGTGATGGCAGATTTTACTATTAAATCCAATGCAGGTTTTTTCTTTAAACATTCGATCATTTTTTTATTGCAATCTGTTGGACAGTCTATTCGTTTGGCAACATCTTTGGTAAAATCCAGAGAGGTTGTCTGGTCACGTGCAACCAAATATTCAGATAGTACACTGCCACTCTGTGCTATTGCGCCATGGAACAAACCTATTTTTAACAAAAAAATAAAATCCCTCATCAGAATGTAAAGCAATAGTGAATAATATTTTCATGGGTATACAAAGATATTTGTTTAAAAAAAATCATATATATGGCAATTAAAAACTTATACGAAATTACTTGCCAGTCTCCTCGATATAATCACAGCATTTAACTATTTACGATTTTATTTGTAAATTTGTTGTTAATTGTCATGATTAATTCTTTTGTAGTCAGTTGATGGGATCCCAATTAAACTTCGACGATTAATTGCTTAATTTAATGCCGACTTACCTTTTGAAAGAGGTGAAACTAAATGAAAGCCCACTGACATACTGCCAGCACTTGCACCAAATATGGTTACTTTGTTGGGATCACCACGAAATTGTGAGATGTTATCCTGGACCCATTTTAAAGCCATAACTTGATCCAATAATCCATAATTGCCAGGAGAAGCTTCATCCAACGTGCTTAAAAAACCTTGTCAAAACATGCTATTTAAGACTTCATAAAACTTGATAAACACAAACATGGTGGTTAATTACAATACTCACCGAATGGGCCCAGTCTGTAATTTATGGTGACTAAAATTACGTTTCTGTCGACTAATTTGTGCGGGCCAAATTCATCAAAGGCACTGCTTCCCATGAAAAATCCTCCTCCGTGGATCCAAAACATGACTGGAAGTAGTTCTGAAGAATCGAGATCGGGCTAGGAAAAAACAAAATTCGATAAAATATCTAAAAGTATGTTTTTTGGCACCTGAACTTTCTAATAAATAATCCGCATTTATGGGATCAAAAATTAATGAGGTTTTGAAACACGTGTAATTTTGAGACATATCATAACATTTATTGAACTCTTAAAACATTATAAAATTCAAATTAGCTTTTGCACAGACTATGAAAATGTAAACGTAACATGTACTTTGACTATAATTTGTAAATTAAGTTTGTTAGACCCTACATACCTCTGGTGTGTAGACATTGAGAAAGAGGCAGTCTTCATCGCCTGAAAATTCTTTTGAAAAATGATTGTATTGGATGCAAATATTTCCATCTTCTGTTGCGTCCAAAATACCATCATATTTCTCGTCAATAGGCTGTGGAGGCTGCAGAGATAATTAACCAAGATGAATATAATATGGAAATATTAATATGCAACCTTCCAGCTTGTTGGCAAATAAAAATCTCATCCCTATTGATAACAAGCAATATTACTTCGCTTTTTCATTTGTTCCTGCACGCAAATCAACTGTATAAATGTGATGTAAAATTGTCTAAAGCCGGATCTCCACCAAGACGTACATTGTATGTATATACACGTTTTTACAAACGCTATTAAAGACATTTAATTGCTGTAAAATTTTGATTTTACATATATTTACAAAATGGCGGCTGAAACAAACCCGGAGGGCAAACTTTTTTGCATATGTTTGTAAAAACGTGTTTATACGAACAATGTACATCTTGGTGGCGATCCGGCTTAAATTTGCATAAAAAATTAAACTGATTAAGATTTTGTCTGCTTTTCTTTTTCAAAGTAACTAAAGTAACATTAACCTTTTTTACGCTTCTTCAACATTCTTAGTATTTTTTACATTTTCGGACTTTTCTTAAGCCAGCTCTCCACCAAGACGTACATGTACGTATAAACACGATTTTACACTCATATGCAAAAAAGTTTGCCCGCCGGGTTTGTTTCAGCCGCCATTTTGTAAATATATGTAAATATCAAAATTGTACAGCTATTAAAGACGCACAATAGGTGCACAATTTTGACATTTACGAATATTTCGAAATGGCGGGTGAAATAAACCCGGAGGGCAAACTTTTTTGCATATGTTTGTAAAAACGTGTTTATACATACATGTACGTCTTGGTGGAGAGCCGGCTTAATAATTGCTTGTTTTTATACTATTTTTCTTAATTAGACTAAGTTTTTGGCAAAAATGAACCGAACATTACATTTGTTTGAAAAAACACATGATGTTGGTTGGTTGGTAGAGGCTTAGAGGCCCAAGGACAACTAAGGTCATAGAGGGCCTAAACAATGTTGGGGATATATCCCCATATCGATACACAACACATGATATGAAGAAGTATTATTTTGAGATAATCAAGGTATAGGTCATGGAGAAAATATCTATACATTAACAAATAAAGGAAAAAAAACCCTAAAAATTTAGTAAAAAGAAGATATTCAAGTACTTTTATTGGCTTTGGCATAAAGTACGTATTACATATGATGAATTTGTGTACTCACTCTTTTATTTTCATCAAAACATTCAACATTTTTTGGCAATTCTTCATAGTTCCCAACTGCTTTCACTTCTCAAACGGACCATTTTCATAGTCATTTGATTGGCATAACAAACAATGATAATGCATATAACATAGATGTATGCAAGCTTTATTTTAATAGGCATTATAGTAAATTAAAATAGCACAATAGGAACAATCAAAAGGACTCCTGATGAGAGTAGAATATTTTACGAATTTCATGCAAGTATGTTATACGGCACCCTGCTCTAGTACCAAGTTTCCTAGTAACAGGAATTTTAAGCGTGAGTTAAGCCTTGATAAATCATAATGAACGACTGGAGTATATGAAACAATATGATTGATAAACTACTGTCGTATATCACGAAAAAATAACAAATTAAGCTGCAACATTTACCATATTTTCTGTGTGAATTTTAAAAAACACCTACCAGCATAAACAGTAGAACACTGCTAAGAAGTTTTTCAAGGGACCAGAGTTTTCGAACTTCTTAAGCATGGAAAAATTACATTTATGATTGTACTCTTGGGACCATGAGATTAGACGTGAACTTCTTAACAGGTTCTACATACATTTACCACTCTAAAAATTCAAAAATAAATACAGCATGTGTTATACTTAAAACAAGATGCCAATTAACTGTGAAACCCTGTGAAAATCCATTTTCTCTCCAGTGAAGCACCAACTCCAGTCAACTCCTCTCTAAATACGGTAGGGAACTGCAAAAGTAAAGCTTCAACATCACTAGGCTTAAGTGATGCGTTTAAACGTTGCAGGTATGAACAAATGTAGTCAACACTTGCACCAAACGGATGGACATGGAGAAATGTAGACAGCAGACCTGGAAAAATAAGGATGTCAGTGAGGAATTAAATGCAATCTAAAGAAAATCAGTAAAAAAAAGTACAATAAGCACCAATAAGTTTGGCTTCCTTCTCAGCAATTTTTGAAGATGTAGCAGTCCCTGCTTCAAGGAATGGGATTTCACTGGAAGTTGGGGCAGACTCGCTTGAATAGTCATCAGCAACACATTCTTTTTCAATTTGCAAACTCTTCTGCCGCTAAAATTAGAAAATTGACAAGTTTTAGAAAGGCATCACAGGACGATTTCATGTAGCCTAATGTGAACAAAGTGCTTACAGATTGAATTGCCCCATCTTCTTTGCTGCGCAGCTGATTTGCTTGAATGAGTTGCTAGAACGAGAAATATGCAAAATAATAAAACAACCAAACCCTAATAATTATTATTTCTAAATTGACCTCTAGAAAAATCATACCTGCTGCATGCCTTGAAGAGCTTGTTGTAGACTTTTAATCTGCTTGTTCTTTTCTTCAATTTCCTGATGGCTTTCAGACTTGATTAGATCTACCTCATTCTTATAAGCTTCCACTTGACAACGCAAACTGTCATTTTCTTCTTTCAAAGAATTTATCTGACCAGTCATGTCCGAAACTAAAACAACACAAACAATGGAAATTGTAAAAATGCCACATTATATATTTTTTTTGCAATTGGGAAACAGATTCAGAGCATTTGAAATGGGAACATGCCACTACAATGAAAATTATGCAACGCATATCTTGTAACAACCAATTACTTTGTTCTGCCGCAGACTCTGCATCGAACCTCATTTTCTTAGCTGATGGTTCTTGATTGCTGTCATCGTCGCTGAAATCCATTTCGTCTTCAATCCGCTGGCTCAAAGAGTTTTCAATACGAGCGTTCTTCAATTCCTAAAAAGATGGTACGTGTTAATTATAAATGAAAACGCATTAGTGCCCACTTACTAAATGCCACTAACTACCATTATGCGAACAATCTGCAAGTTTCATGTTATTCAAACTAAGCTCGTTTATTCTCAGACTTACCTATTTTCCATGGTTTGCATGCACTCCCTTCAACCTTTGGAACTGATCACTTGACCTGTCCAACATTACCCATACAACCCACTCATATTTATTGCAATGCATTGTGACGGTCGTCTATACTTCACACAAACCTTAATTGCATTCTGCTTTAGTGCACGAGCAATACAGAGGTAAGCAACGCCTTGTTTGTCTTATTTCATTAATATACCTGATCATATTCTTCGGTGTGCCTTACCTACCTACTTTGTCCAGCAAAATATGGAATCTGTGTATCATATTTAAAAGGTTTGTATTAACAGATATACTTTAATTTTAAAGTTGGTATTCCCGCATCAGTGTCGATTCAAAATAGCTCTCACTACAAGTAATTTGACTTTTTTTTCAACCAAAATTTGGACAAAGAGGAAAAATGACTTTTTGAAATAACACAAAAAGTAAGCAAGGCCAGATCATCGAATTTTCATGTTAAAATAGCTTAACGTGCAATAGTAAATCCTTATTAATCCTTTCTGCGCATAATTGCAACCTTTGGCGGGGAAATAAAAATATTCCAATCTAAGAGGAAACGCACATTAATGCAAGCAATGCTAAAACCTTAAAAAATGGCAAGAATCTAAAATCGAACAGGGGAGAAGCAATGTCCACATCTTTTTGCTCAATTTTTACTATTTTTACTCAATTTTTAGCGGCCAAACTTAAAATTTTATAAAATATATCGGGGCCTATTGGGGAGAAACGATTACATGAAAAATTTGTTACAATATGGGTTTCACATTGCATTTATTAATATCCGATCGTGGTTGTAGGCATTTGCAAATGAGGTGCTGATATATTTACTAAAAGTGCTTCATATTAAAGACGAACAATGCAATGCATGAAACCTGTAAGAAAACGCTTATTATGCAACAAATTCCCACACTGTACTATGCTGTAAGAAGCCTACCTGTAGTTGTTTTTTCCACATGTCTATGTTTTTCCTCTGAGCCTTGGTGAAATGGTCCCAAACCTTCTGGTGACTGGATGCCACGAATACTTTCTCAATCTGATTGACTTAAGGGTAGAACACAGTGCATCGTTAGGACAGTGGCCAGGGAAATTCCCAACAGCAGTGCAAAATCCAGGCCATATATAGCATATCAGCGGGCTAGAATCCAATAATGAGCTTGGTGGCTATGCGCAACAGGGCCTGAATTTCACACCGTTCACTGGTGTTGCACTCAGTTTCACCCACCAATATTTATTACCGCTTCATGGCAGCTACATCTCGTGAAAAGCATTCTATACTGCACTGAACCAATGACCTGACTTTCGGATGATCCTTACCAGTAATTCCTCATGAAGATTTTCTGCTAATTCTGGATCTTCGGTCATACTTTACAAACTCAAAAAGTGGTGGACAAATGCATTTCGTATCAAGCAAAATAACAATTATGTCACGTAAAGTTTAGTCATGATTATTAGGGAGAATTCCATCAAAAGTCTCAGTAATACGACTTGGATTTATTAAAAACGTGTAAATTTAAAAAGTATGACCGAGATCCCAATCCCATCTGAGTTACTACCAATCCTTACCACTCTGACAGTGTGCCAGTAGCCAGAATCCCCTCATTTTGCGGGTTTACCCATCAACAGGAACTTACGCTTTGGTCTACATTGAACTTGTCAGACATTACATCCATGCATGACTCGGTGACCACAACGACTTCATAACACTAATTCAAAATCATTTTTCGCCATCTAGAACTTTCATGTAATTAAATTTTGATATCATGCAAAAGCTTCCGCTAGTGGTCATCTTCAAAGAGGATAGTGCTTAGAAATATCAAAGAGCTGTATTGTGCCGTGCAATTATAAATCTTTGCCTTAATGACGATTTTTTATAATTTAGAAAACTGGGAATTAATACTCACATTGTGCAATGATCCCTTGCATTCTGTAGTTTATTTGCTCTTTAGCCCTAGCTAATTCTTCTTCATAATGTGTTTTTTCAGTCATAAGTCGGCGAACGTGGCTGTTACTGCTTTGAATCATGCTATAAAACTGGCCACAATTTTTTTTTGAGCAATCTCCTCGCTCAAGCCAAGTGATGAGCATGTGAATTGCCTTTGGAAAGCTATTTTCGGCACCTGAAAACATTAAATATTTGGATAAATTTATGTTAAAATCGCTTTAACATAATTGAATACTAATAATTGAGTTTTATAAGAAAATTTTATTTCATGCATACCTGATGCAGGGTTATTCCCTCCATTATTAGCCGCAACTATTATAAAAATAAATTGCAGATCAATGACAGCCCAAAGTGGTATAATAATCCATTTACAAAAAAAATAATAAACCTTTCATTTTTTCAGTTAAAAGTGATGCCTCGTGATCACTGTAGTGCGTGACAATCGGTGGGCTTTTCGGACGCATTTTTTCTTGCTCGAGTCGCTCGTGGTGCCGCTGCTCGCGCTGTATCTTGCGCTGGAGACATTCGTATTCGAATAAATCGTCCCGCGCAGTAGCATAGTCCACGTGCAATCTTCCGCTGTTGGCTGCATCAGTGTTGGAACCTATCCTTACTCGATAGCCTATTTAACAATAAAAATGCTTTAATGGTTTAATTTTTTTTTAGAAATAAATCAATGTTATATATGCACCTGATAAATATATGGCATTATCCACATAAATTTCACTTTCGAATCGCAAGTGGCAAAAATTTTTCTTGCTCATGCGAATGGTAAATATTCCTCCACACCGCTCAAATATTTCACGGAGTATGTCCTCGGTGACGTTTTCGGGCAACCCACCAACAAATACAGTTTTACAACCAGGAGGGCGTTCCCTGGTAGTCTGCGGTGGACCACCTTAAAAATAAATGCAGTAGAATGCAGCAGCAGATCATTCGCAATGCTAAAATGACAACCTCTGGAAAATACACTTACTTGAACTAGGTGGAAACAATGTGCAACTTTTGCAATGAATTATTTCTTTTATGGGACCTGCCGACATTACCGGCACAATCGGAACAATTGATTGCAGAGAAGGGTCTGGCTGAACCGGTCCAAGGTAGTTATACTGTAAAAATAAGTAAAAAGCAAGCCGTACATTAACGGTTGTTATGTAACATAATTACATTGCTGTTTTTTCTTGTTAGCAACATACTTGAGACAAGCTGGGTTGGGAATAATTTATCGGCACCATTCCCATCACAGTTGCTGCCGGATCTGCTACTCCCATAACAGGATACATTATTGGCCATTGCTGCTGCTGCAAGTTATCGATAGGTACTGGCCCAACTGTGGATGATGGCATCATATCCCTATTGTCTATATATCTTGGGGTAGGCGACTTGCTTCTCTCTGAGATTTGTTGCTCGTGCCTTTCTATAAGTATTTAGTCTCATGGTTAGTAACTCAAAAGCGACACATTTCAATTGTTATTTATTTTGCACTAAACATCTATTATAATACTAGGAATGCTATATGCTATATATAATAATTGCTAAACGAATTTAATCTCACCTATTCTTTCTCTAAATCTTTCCCATCTATCATCCCTATCTCTTTCTCTATAATCTCTATCATGATTTTGATGTCTTTGTCTTTCATCGTCGGTTGAAGACAATTCGGAAGATTCCTCTTCACTGTCACTGTCAATATTCACTACGGCGTGGCTCATGGTACGGGGTTTGCCAAACTCCAAAGGTGCATCATTCTTGGCAGGATCAACCGACCGGGATCCACCCACATACTCGACAGGCCGGTTCACCAACCTTCGTGCCACTTGATCCCCCATCAAAGGCGACATTGAATGTGGCCGCAGCATTTTTACAAATCTATAATAAGGATACAAACAATTAAACTTAAAAATGATACAAATATTGTAATTAAAATAATATTTGAAAATGCAGCTACAAAGATTCTAGCTGTTCTTGCAAGCCATGCAGGCTTAAATATTAAATATGAAACTTATAATATGAACAACCATAAATTTTGAAATTTTATATTTCACCGTTCACGGTAATATAGGTTTTAAGTTCAAAGTTGAAAACCTATTCTAAAAAATGGACGATTCGTGAATATAGATTACATATAAAGAAACCCATTGGTTTCGATTTATAACAGCAAATCACTTAAAATTTCGAAACAAGCGTGCACTGATTACTCACACTATCGATTATTTCAGCTACATTTGTTTTCATAAGAAAAAGAAACATAAATTTATACCAACCACGACGAAACCCTTGGACGTGAAGACACCATATCATTCACAAATGACACCCCCAAGTCAGAGTGGTTCCATCTGAAAAGCCCCTGAAAGCGCCGAAAGATATTACGTAGTGGCTTAGCAATTTGGCACCGACAGAGATTTGCAGAATAATATTCCACGCACATCAAAAATATAATTTTAATATGACAGGAGTTAAGCGTATTTCGATGAACTGTGCTATTAAAAGTGACTGAGTTACACGTAAATTGGCATTCGTGATTTGCAACATGGCGACAATCAAATCTGGCGTCATTTGAAGCCCTCAATCATATTGTTATGACGCATTAGCTAAATTTGCTGACCAAACTATTAATTTTTTGTTCACGTGCCTAGTGCATGTGATTCATTTCATGGTCATTATATCTTTGGAGGTTTTCGCGGAATCAAAATAAGTTTCACATGCTATGATGATGCATGTTGTAATTCTGTCATTGCTACACCTGCCAATTGATCCACGACAGATAGACTGAATTTCTTCATGAGGAGGATCGAATTGAGAAGGTAGGCCTATCAAAAAATCCCACTTGATGCTCACATTGATTTTTGTGATCTTATTTGCATTTTTCGATTTAAATGTCATTCTGTTCAGCCTACTTTTTTGGGTTGCAAATATCATTACTTCAAATTAAACGTCAATTTTATAAAGATAAGGAAAGGATGCGGTTAAATCAATGCTAATTAGTTGTCATCGATCTTCACTGTTCAGTGAAGATGACAACTAATCTGAGCTAGCCTTGCGTGTTTGCTTGCCTCGATTGTGTGAGAAACTGATGTTCCAAACGATTTTAAACCCAAATACAAATAAAATAGAAATTAAGAGCACCGAATATGAAGTTTAGTAATCATCATGTCCAAGTTTTAATTAGCCTTGAATCAAAAGAAGTTTCGTTTTGCTGTTATTTTGTCAAGCCCTTTATAAAATTCTGGGCAAGTTTCTGTCACAAAGATAATAAAGGAAAAATATTGTTGAGCTAAGTTTTATTTTTTTTAAATACTAAAACGGTAATTGAAAAAAGCTGCTGACTGTATTGATCACTTCAGGGTTTTGGCTTAATTAACTTATTTAGTTAATCAGTCGTTAAAAAGTTACAATTTAAGTTTAGAAAATACAAAAGACATTGCTAAAATGAAACTAATCTTGAATGGAGATAGCTGTAATGCTGGTTATGAACTTGTGAAACATGTGTCACAACCCCGTTTGGCTTCTTTAAAAGCAGCTGAAGCCAGTAGAACAGTTGATGGCTGGAAATCTGATATGTCACGAACATGATCATTTAGGCAAAACTGTTAATGTAATTAGTGACAACTGTTTAAAACCATACCATATAGTGAATTAGTGCACGTGCATTAAATATCTGAAAATTATAAATTGCATCGACAAATGATAGTATAAGTGCATAATGAATGATTGAAATAGATAACATATATACTACATGTACTTGTAATTTGAACAGTTTAGGGTTTGATATCCTATCCTATGTAAAGCCAGTGGTGCTCGTTTTAAGTGTATGACAAGACCTTGTAGAAATACCTACATAACCACTCTTGTTTAGCTGTTTTTAATAAACGTTGTGCCGAAACAAAATTGATTTTATGATTTAGTAGATACACTGCAATGCTGGCATAGTTTGTGTAACCCATTTTAGTGCAACATTTTCTTTTCAAAACAAGTTTGTTTTTTTACGAAACAACCCATGTTGCAACGAGTTAATGAAGGAAACAACTTATTTTATTTGAAAATAAGGTGAATTTCCTTGGCACTGACCTTGAAGAGTTGTTTTTACTATTGTCAAATTCAACTTATTCAAGTATAGTAAATGCGTCGTTATCTTTGAAGTTACTATGACTACACCATTCACAAAATCAAAGTGTAAATGTGTACAGAAAACGAATGTGAAAGCCTACCAAAGTTGAGCACTTACAACCAGGAAATTGTGGCTCACAATCGAATAAATGAAAAAAGTTGGTTACAGTGACTAAAGGGTTAATGAAAGGCGACAAATCTTTAAACTTCTCTCAAGTTTAAAGAATTTTTATGCTATGAAGTTTCTGGTAAAAAAATCATTTAGAGACTGTTATTTAAAGTTAACAACTTTAGGTAAAAATATCATTGCATTTAAAAAACTGTAACATTAAAAAAAATTATGCTCCAGTTCCTATTTCAGAGTTCATCAGTGCCATAAATTTGTAAAAGTATTTGGGTTAGCATGTAGGCCTTGCTTGTATTTTAACTTTAGTTTTTTTTCAAAGATTTTAAACTTCTACTATATCCTTGATGATTGTTATAAGCCTATCTACACGATATACTATGTATTTCTAGCAACATCTGAACTTAACAAATGTGACAATATTAACTTATCAGCTATATGCACCAAGGTACAATTTATGGAGAAATTATACGAACCCGATGTCAGTTGACATTGGCTTTTTGCTATATGTCAGTAACCCATACGATACTCGATAGTTTAATTTTTATTCGTCTTCTTTTTGAACCAAGTTCATTCAACTTCAATTCGGTTTTAATTTTGTTTTCAAATGTTTATAAAGTTGTTTTTCTCTTGTCTAACACATTTTCTTTTTCTGCCCAATCTACAAGCTACATCAAGTTGTAAAATAATATCAAACAGAGATGGGGAAACATGATTGGCGACCTTTTGTCTATGGCGGCATGGCATCAATTACAGCAGAGTTTGGTAAGTTTACTTATTTCAATTTTTCAATGAAAACATGATATTAGAACTTCTTGGTTGAGCGATTAAAGATTAAATAAAATGAGTTTCATCAACTGGATGGATATCTAATGAAGTAACTACACATACGTTGCAAAAATGTTATCGCTGCATACATATGCACTTTCTTTTTCAGTTGCATGCTATGGGATTTAAAATTATGAAAAGTTTAAGTTAGCAAAATTCGACTGTACAAGTTTATTGTTATCTTAGGAACATTTCCCATTGATACCACAAAGACACGACTGCAGATTCAAGGCCAGAAAATCGATGCAAGGCACAGCGAATTAAAATATAGGGGCATGCTACATGCTCTGTTCCGCATTTCCAAAGATGAAGGTGTAAAAGCTTTATATTCAGGGTAGGACATTTTTTTCCAGTTTACTGCGGGCAATATTCCAAATGCGTGTTTTAAATTTGTATGCAAGGTGTCTAAAATATGAAGATTCAGCATTTACAATAGTCTGCAAAATGTATATCACAAAATCGCATATTTTAATGGAATTCGACGTTATTGATACAGGCATGAGCAAAACAGCTGTATATTGTAAACTAATATAAGCAAGATTTTTATTATAGCATTGGACCTGCTGTTCTTCGACAGGCAACCTATGGCACAATCAAGATTGGGGTGTATTATACCGCAAAAAAGCATTTTGTAAAAAATCCAGATGGTACTTTTTCCTATATATTGCTTATGTAGCTCGTGTATTATGCTATCTAACAATAAGTTATTGTAAAAATGGAGGCAATGCATTATATTATTACCAGCTTATTTATGGAATGAATGTAAATGTATGAAGTAAATGGTGAAATCAAAATGACAGTATTTTAAGAGAAGAATGAAATTCAATAATACAAAAATTAAACATTGCACATCAAATCGTTCAGATTTGCCAATGTTTATAGTTTTAATGGTTGTTCATGTAGAATATAAAACTTTTTAGTTTTATAATTTATAAATTGAATTTTAAAATCTTCATTGTTCATTAAAACTTTTTATTTATTATCAGAGGAGAACCTTTTTACAAACGTTTGCTGCGCAATGTTTGCTGGTGTGGTATCTTCATCAATGGCAAATCCTACCGATGTTCTAAAGGTTCGAAAAGTCTCACTTAATCTTTGATTTTACCAAAGAATTTGAATTTTTTAACTTTTATTTTGTATTATTTTGATGAACAGATTCGGATGCAGGCTGAAAAAAATACCTTTACTCGAAACAATATGTTTGTTTGTTTTTGGGACATGTATAAACACGAAGGGATTCGGGGATTATGGAGGGTAAGCTTTGTTCACTTTCGTTTATTAGAAGCTTTTTTCCATATTTACTAGATTGGTCAAACAAGTAGAGAAACAAGTGGGTTCTTTAAAGTTTTAGGAAAACTTACTTTTCCTTTCAGAATGTATTCACTCTGTGTATGTGTTTTAAAAACTTGTTAATTTTAACCCATATATCTTGTATTTTAAAAAGGGTGTAGGCACCACTGCTCAAAGGGCCGCCATTATCGTTGGCGTCGAACTACCAGTTTACGACATGTCAAAGAGGTATTTTATTAATAAGGAAATTCTCTCGGATGGCGTAGCCAATCATTTCTCGTAAGTGTTCGCAATCGAACGAGGTGTTTTCATTGAGTTTTAAGTTATTATTTAGATGCGAATAAATGTGAATTGTATATATTTAAAGGTCCAGTTTTCTAGCTGGCTTAGCTGGAGCTATCGCTTCTAATCCTATAGATGTCGTCAGGGTAGGTTTTATCAATTACAAAGGTCGCCACAAATTAAACTTTGCAACAATGTGCTGGCTATTATCACATACACTAGCGCAAACAATAGAGTAATTCTATAGTTACGCTTTTCTTTCATTTAAGACTCGACTAATGAACCAACGTGATCTGAAATCTGCTGTTGTCGATGGAATCAAGGTTCAGGCAATATACACTAGCTCAATTGATTGTTTGCTACAGGTAAGTGCTGCTTACGTATGGAATTTGAAGTATTATCTTGGATTACCATTCATATAATGATCATATTGGATTTCAGACTGTACGAACAGAAGGAGTGTTAGCCCTTTACAAAGGATTCATTCCAACATGGGTTAGGCTTGGACCATGGAATATTATAGTATCCTTAAATATTTGGTCATACAATAGTTCTGAAAAAATATTTGTGAGAATATTGACGTGTATTTTCCTTAACATGTTCCTTCAGTTCTTTGTAACATTTGAACAGCTGAAGAAACTGTATTAATCTTAAGCAGGGTTATGCTACAGAGGTTATTTTTATAACAAAATGTGTAAATGTCCTAGAAAAGGATTCTCGGAATGTGGTATTTATGAAAATGATATCGAGTGAAGTTTTCAATTAATTTATTTATTGTAAGTTTGTACCTTTACAAAACGTTATTGCTAAAATCGTTATTTTGTTCAAAAGTTTCATTTGTCAAGGTTCTCACTCCTCATAGTCCTAAACGTTTTTAACTGATGAGAAATTGATACTGAATGGGTTGTAATCTCATGATTTTGAATCTTTTGCTGAAGCGTTTTTCACTCTAAACTTACCATCAGTGGTAATTATTAGTGGATTTCAAACAAGCATATTTTGGCAGTACATGTATCTTTGGGTTTAAACAGCTGTGTTTTGGCACATGTGATAGTTGAAGTTTTTAAAACATATGCTAGGTTTTGTTTAAACTAGTTGATTCAATATTTCTAGTCTGGCAGAAGAAAGCCATTCGTTAGGTTTTAATTTAATTTGATCCATGACTCCCGCTTGTCTGTCCAGTTATTAAAATTCCCATTTGTAAATTCAGCGTTAGATATTTACTAATCCTTTAATAGTCATGAAATGGGTCAGTATTTTATGGGTTTGAACGTTCTTTAAAAAATTTCATAGACATCCTGATTTTCTTTCTACTGTTACTTAAAATTTGCAAATTTTCTTCAGTTTTCATTCCAACATGGTTTCTTTTTCCATCTCTTCTTCATTTTTGTGTTTATATATAATTTTTCAGTTTCTATCAAATTTCAAACCAAAAATTTTGTTTTACTTTCCAAACATTTCTCATAAAGTAGCTACCAAAAAAATAAATTTCTGCTGTAACCAAATTTTGTGCTTCTTCACCTTTGCATGGTTTGGAGGAAGTATGCTATCAAAGTGATTTTTTTTTTTCCATTTTAAATACTTGCACCATGAAAAACTTAAAAAGTATTTTGTTCTTGGTTATGGTTGCCAATTGCATAGTTTATCATTTGTACTTAGCAGTGGACACTTTTACTTTTATCCCACAGTATGTGGATTATAGATATGATTTTAACTTATTATTGAGTTATATTTATTATCCCAAAGATCATTGTTTTGATGACTTGAGAAGTTAATTTCGAGATACACGTTTGTATTCAAATTGATAAAGTGATAATTGTATACAAAATCGATGATTATTTATTATTCTAAATCGGTATTAAGTAGAATATCAGGCTGCACACTGTATTTTGGTTTGCATGCATTGTATTCCTTCAAAGGGGAAAGCAACATATTGTACTAATAAAACGAAGTAATTTATTATCAGCATCACAGAATGACTAAACATTAACACTGCAACGTTCCAAGTCGCAAAAATTGAATGATTTGGGTAAAAGAAAGAGTATAAATTAATGACTCTGCGGATTGAATTCAAGTATTAAATGGCATAAATCATAACGTAAACTGTCTCATTTGCTATTAGGTGCGCTCGTATACCAAGCATTTTTGAATTTAAAGTTTTGGCACGATGTCTCACACGATGTATCCGAGTTTAATGTATGCTTGATTTTTGTACTGTATGTATCACATATTGCTTGATTATTTTATTAAACATGCAAATGATCGAATCATGTTTTCATTATTTTATTTTTACCATGTCAGAACATGTTTTTTTTTGTTTTTGTGACAACATATATATTTGCAACATTTTTGTGACATGCTTGCACATTCCAGCACACCGACAGCCAGTAAATGAAAATTAATGTGATTAAATTTAGGGTAATTTTACAAATAAACTGTGAACATGTGAACTTTGTTATTTGTAGTCTTCTACCTTACATGAAATATTTCAGTAAATTTGAATAATCAAATAAATAAGATGGTTCAAACTTTTTGTTAGGCTCAAACCCTTCTTACCTGCTAAGTGAATTAATTATTAGCCTCCCTAAGCTGTTAAATTAATTGAACCTTTTGTTTTGGAATTGGTAACAATCTATAATCATAAATCAAACTGTGTGCAATGCATTTGAAAATTTATTTAATAAAACTACAATATCAACTTGAAACATGAGAATAATCGTATGCTTGCATAAGGCCAATTGCACCAAACCTATTCGAAACCCCACTTAATGAATTTCCCCTCTTATGTAAGACTGCGTTTATGTCTTTAATTGTGATAAACACAACCACATTATTTCAAGCTTTGATAGTTTTTCTAAGTATTTGTTGCTTCGTCTTTTAGGACAAAATATATATTGTTGGAATTATTGAACCAGTTAGCTTGAAAATAGACAGAAGTTTGCATTGGACCCTAAATTGCGCAATAGAGGGGAAGTTATTAAGAGGGTTCCAAATCTTATAAAAGCAATGCAAAAAAAAATCGTAGTTATTGCAGTGGTGGATAATAAAAACTTAATTTTTGCTTTGTTGGTACAGGCCGAGTAAGGAGTTCATCTTCTCCTTAATGGCACGAGTTTGGCAACTGTGGTTTGGTATAACTGGCATTACATGTACAAAGTTGTAGGCACTAGAAACTCCTACATCCTACATCAGGGGAGGGGAACCACTTTTCTGACAAGGGCCATTTGTATATTTATAACATTCTTCGCAGCCCATATAAAATTATCGATTTAAAAATTAGCCTGCTATATTGGTTCACACACACTATGTTCCTGACTGTAGTTGCCTTAGCAGGACCAGACCAAATAATTTCACAGACCAGAGGTTCCCCACTCCTGTCCTACATTACCAAACATACACACGGCAATTAAACCGTCACTTAGAAAGAAGTATCAAACGTCAAGAGAATTTCTGTGCAGATTTAAGCTAATCGGTGTCTTCTAAAAATAAATATCGTTTTAGTCTTTTTGGCAGAAACAGCTTTGATATTTTTTCGTGGAGATTTTCTCCCAGGTTTTTTCTGATAACAATTCTGCAAAGCACGCTTAGGTTTAGAGGATTGGTTTTGGTATGAATCAGCCAGCCCTTAATGCTCGTGCTGGGATAGGAATGCCCTATTTCCGACGGCAAGATTTCCAACCATGAAGTATGGTTCATGTTAAAGCCACTGTAGACCAACATTTTTGCAAGCAACAGATTATTTTTTCGCCGAGCCAGGCACAGGGTATCGATGTTGCAAGCAAATACATACCCTTTATTAACATCGCAACCATGCCTTATCAAAATAGCTGCAATGTTAAATTTTTCCAAATCTATCGCCCTGTATAGAGGAAAATCGCCTGGCGTGTGACTTTCAGCATTTAAATTACACTTGTATTGCAGAAGTTTGGATAAAACTTGGGCAAACGTCCAATGATCACAGTCTCTTATTGCCTCTACAGCTTCGTGTAGAGGGGACTTCCCAGTTATCATATTTGGGTAGTTTACGTTGGCACCTTCAATTGAAATTCAACAAATCAGAAGCTAAAACAATAGACTATAAAGATTTCATAAACATCCTTACCATGTTGCAGTAAGATATCTATTATCATTACTTCGCCGGTCCTCGTGGCAATGTGCAAAGGTGTATCCCCATTTTCGTCCCTTAAATTTATCAAACATCCAGAATTGAGTAGAAGTTTGACAAGGTGATAATTGCGGTGCACCACGCAGTAATGAAGCAAGTAGTGAGATTTCGTCACTTTGGCACCAGCTTCTAATAATATCTTTACCAAGGGTGCATCATTTTTCCAAACTGCTTCTGCGAGTGGGGTGTAACCTAAAATTTTCAAATCGAAGCATTTCAAATTTATAATACAAACGCAATTTGTCGAAAACTTGGAAACTATTTACCATTAATTTCTTCCATGTTAACAGTGGCATTATGTTTAATTAGCACTTCGACCACTTCATGATTAGCACGACTAGCAGCAAGGAACAGAGGGGTTCGGTCTGACGTATCGAGTGCATTAACATTGGCACCATGCTGAATGAGCACTTCTGCTACGTCTGCAAAGCCACGATCAGCAGCAAAGTGGAGGGGTGTTAATGATTTATCACTGGAATAAAAATATGCCAATTGTCGCTAAAACATGGATACAATGGTATAGGTGAATCCTCAGCCCCCTTTCCCCGCGTAGTCAGAATTAGTAATCCAAGATTTCTTACTCTGCATATAAGAGGACCTAGACAAGATTTAGTACTGTATGTGCACTTACCTAGTTTTTCTATTGACCTGACATCCAGACTGCAGAAGCTTGTCAATGATTTTGACATTGCCCCGCTTTGCAGCAAGATGAAGAGGAGTAAAATCTCCGGTATTTACCCTGCAACCTGAAAAAAATGGTATAATGGAGCTTTTAAAATGCATGCAGAAATAAATTTTTTCCTTGATGGAACTAAAAATTACTTACCCGCATTTAAAAGCAAATCCAAAACGTCTGGTTTTCCCAATTCAGCTGCATAATGCAAAGGAGTCCTCTCATAATAGTCTAACAAATTCACATCACATTTCCTTCGCTGCTCGATTATGCTGTCAATCGGCTGCCAAAAAGTATGGGCATCCAAGAGCAACAAGATGCATTCCACGTGCCCCAGCTGGACAGCACGCCCCAAAAGTGTTCTACCGCAGCGAACATATGCATTGATTTCGACGCCTGCAAGGTAAACAAATGTTGTAATACAACATCGATCAAGTTTGTATTACTGATAATAATGCCACTGCATGCATGTATATAATTACCTTTAGTCAACAACTGCTTCACTTGTCCCACATCATTTGCATTCAATGCATCATACAGAAGCTCTTCAGTGGTCGCATTCTGAGACATCGTTAATAATGCTATAAAATCCAGCTTTGTAGGGTCCTGTTACACATTCTTGACACTAGCATACTACTAGTGAGCACAAATCCACGATAAATGATTGATATTTTTATCATTGCACACATTTTTGTCACAATCCAGCCCGGAATCCAGATGTAAGTTTCCGAGAATATGCCATGTTTCCATGCTTCAGCATCCCCTGGTGGCTGTTTTTTGAAACATATGTCATTTATAAAAAAGATAAATTCTGATAGTCCAAATTTATCCTTGTAAATTTACTTTTATTACAGGTCAAAAGAGCAATTCTTAATCTGCTCAGATTCACCTTTGGATTTTAAGTTTTGTTGCACATAAATCTATAAAACAGACTAATATTTCAGGATTATTATAATGGAACATGTAGTTATCCATAAAAAAAAAACTGTTTTAGCATCCAGCCTAATTGCAATAAAGTTCAACACTCGGAATTTAAAAATTGAAATTCAGTTTAATTCCAAAGTCAAACTACAGCACCATAGAAAGCCAACCAAGCATGAGCAATACTCCTCCGAATGGGGTCACTTGTCTTATTGGTTGATAGCCAGTTAGCGCATGGACATAGCAGGATCCACAAAACAGAAGCATGCCGAGGGCAATTAGTGTACCAGTCTGAAAATAAAAAACAAATTGCTTGTATCATGGGCTTTTGCCTGTACTCCCCATGTAGTTTTCATAATACAAGGCACAAAATTTCCTAAGATGACTTTCCAACAAAATTAAATAGCAATACAAAAATATTACATTATAGATATATGTTATGGACAATTGAGCTTACAAAAATTCTGTGAGAAGCAGTATTTATTTTTAAAATGTTTTTATAAATGTTCAAATAATGGTGATCTGACTAAACCCATATTCCAATTTTATTTTCATCTTTTTTATCACATCTACTTTCCGAATTGGAATTCTTGCTTTCACTTTTTTGCAGATTGGTTAGTCAAGTTATTTTAAAAATTACATGTTGGGCATCTTTCAAAGATAAGAGATAACATCTGTTTGACCGGGTCAGTTTGCAACTTACAATTTGAGGCTTCCTGGTTAATGGTACGCCAATAAGAGCCACTGTATGTATTATGTGATATCGATTAGCAGTATCATACACCTAAAAATACAGAAAACATTTATTATTATCTTTTTTGCGCAAAATGCCCATTAATAATAAAGCATTTTTTGAAATTTTTAAATTTTACTCTTTGTTTAATTTTAATTTACCTGCTTTAATTCTTCAGGTATATGCTGCTTGGAGAACACTGAAATCAGTAAAAAATTACAGGACTGATGCACTTCAATAATCATATTTAAATAAAAAAGAAAAACCTGTACGTGATTGAAATATATAAATACAAAGACATTTTAATGATGTCGTCATTAGCTAGGGTTTGACCTAGTTCTAGTTAGTTTATAAACTGGTTTATAGGGAAAAAAACTTTTAGTCCTAGATAATTTAAGAGTTTGTTATTGCCTTATCGAACAATATCTTAGTGCAATTTTCTCCATGCTAAGCTCTGCGTTTTTATTCTTTTTTTTAATCTTTGTATATGTAAAGTAGATCGTTATCAACAAATCATGTCTTTATATGTCAACATGAATGCCCTAAGTATAGTATGTACCTCAAGTTTGAACAGTGTTTTTGGCCCATTTTCTAATCCCTGCTGCTTTTAATGCGCATAAATCGAAGCATTATTGTTAGAATGTGTTGAATTAAAAGGTTTTATACCATGTGCGCCATATGCTCCTAAACCGACTGCTAGTGCACCAGAGATCCCTGCCAATCTTACAAAATTCCGTCCACAGTTCTGCATGATAACACCTGTCTTTGCACTCTCCTTCAACAATTGTTCCTTGCAATTGCCAGCTCTTTGTCCATATAGCAAACTGGTGACATAATTTAGGCCCAATGTGTTAGACACGCTATTTAAATATGAAACCATGACTCGATAATTTGAGTGAAGGATCTTTCTCTTGTGGACAACAAATACGTACTCAGCAAATAGTGACGAAATTTGTTTATATGATTTTCGCTTTGAAATGCCATCACTAGGTGGCGCTACATGGATAGAAATTTCTCTCCCAAGCCTTGTTGCCATGCACCCTGACCTCTTTCTCATGCCACGTACTACAACATGTGCTTTCTACATGTACAAACATGTGGCATAATGTACATTTAAAAATACAGCTGCCCCCGATTATCCTAGCCGTGTTAAATACAAAATACACTACCGTAATTTTAAAGAAGACAAAACTGGTCTAAATAAGTTCATTAAAAAAGTTTAAAATGTGTTCTGTTTAGATTTTTATCCTTAAAATACTATTAACTTATTTTTAAAAAAAAGATAAAATATGTATACACATAATTTGATACAAAGAAATAGAGCAATTAAACGATCCAAATACGATGCAATTATCTCCATCTTTGCGTTTTAAATAACATAATTTGAACAGCATTTTTGCAATAAACAAAAATTGTCAAAATACTTTCAAATATACAGTTAATTCTTGTATGAATACGAAATTGTGTCGAATAAAAAAAATATTTGAACTTGAATATGATTGGAATGAACGGATCCGGATCCGATTTCTTTTGGTTTTTCCAACAAAAAAAAATAATATACGAGTGTTAATGCCCTGTATTTTTCCAAAGTTTACAATAAAACCAACCCTGTATATTATCGATTTTTCATTTTCATCAGGCGACAATGTTTTTAGAAAACCTGATACGGATGTGTTGAATGCGTATTGATATTGTCATGCTTCGGTTATGCATCAACGGCTCATCTTTGTAAGAGAGTGGATAATAAACAGCCTGTCCATTGACCAATAACGTAGCAAATCCGAGGACCCAAAATTACTTCCTTAAAGCCGTACCACCTCCTGGATTCTAACTCATGTTCAGCTGTGCATCAATTGAGATGCCAGCTCGAGACTCCTCCAGTGGTTGCCATGGCAACGCCGGTTGCATCATTGCAGTGGATGCTGCATCATCGGAATCGTGAATTCAGCAATGGCTACCCCCATTCCCAATAACTGCAGTTAGAAACTTCTAGCCATTTACTACGAATATCCATTGTTGGCTGGGATGCCCGTGTTCCGCGCTTCTTAATTCCTTTTGCATAAACGGATGAATGCACATCAGGGGAAGGGGATCGATCCCTGCCATATGGCACGATGAAATTTCGATTAGGAGGATCAAAGTTCTGGAGGAGGCCGGCAATGTACTGCTCCAGGAAATGTGACTCCATAATGTATTCCCGGGATCTGCGACTTTATAGGCGATAATGGTAAGGTGGCACTAAAACCTTTATACCGGTAATGCAATTTGATAATGAACTTTGATTTTTATAAATTACTTAATGCTCTGCTTAACCTAGTATATATACATAAATATAACTTCAATGTTAAATATTTTACTGGTACATAAATTTAACAATACACTAATTTTACATTAAACTTGGCAATAATTCAGCTTTTGGCCAATTGCACCCATCCATATATAATTGATTCTGGTTAATTGGGACATCATTTGGGTATCATTCTGTAAGGTTTGTCAATTGTACCTATATATAGAAACCATCAAGATCCTAGAAAAACATGCACTTCAGCCTTAACTGTAAAACATCATGATCTGTTATTTTTATAAAAACGTAAAATTATTAAATTTATTTTCAAAAAATACAATATTTTGACAAGAGCCAGTGTTTTGAAGTGTTTAGTTATCTTAAGTTTAACCGTTTAAATGATTTCTAAAAACAATGAATTTTTGCATTATAGGCCGAGTAGGAAGTTCAACTTCACCGTAATGCAGTCCATGAAAATCATCGGGATCAGTCTTTGGGTGTTCGTAAACCTAACCATGCTCGGCCTTTTGGTTTACGTATACCTTTTGTGGTCCGTGTACTGGAAGATGGCGGCCACCCCCAGAGGACCCATTCTGGAAACATCGGTTCGTAAAATGCCCCCCGTTATCTCCCCCTGGCAGGGGAGGTCAGGGGGTGCCGCGGCGGGTGGCAAACCACGGTACTTCTGGAACGATACCCTGATGCTGAACAAGTTGTCCGTTCCGACGGACAAAATCCAAAACAAGATCGAAACTTACAAAACGCAGTTAATTGTGAAACTGCGAAGGTCCCAGTTGGACGCTGCCAATGTGTTGTACGGTACTGAAAGCAACTCTTACAACGTCCAGTACCAAGGCAGCAAGCATGGGGCCGTGGACTCGCCGAAGACCCTGGTCTGCGAGCTGAAGCGCAAGGTTCACATTCGGTTCCTGGATCGTGACACGGAACCCTTTCGGTCTCTGGGTCTCGGGGGAAAGTTTGTAAACGATGCAGGGATCAGGGAGAGATGGTCCCATGCCCGATACAACTCTTGTGCCGTGGTGTCTAGTGCTGGATCATTGTACAAGTCCTCGCTTGGCAAGGAAATAGGTGAGATTTTTTTATACAACTTTAATTTGATTATCGATCTGTTGGGAAATGAATCATGGACATGTTTATTTCCAGATTCTCATGATGCCGTTCTAAGGTTTAACAGTGCTCCTACTGAAGGGTATGAAGACGACGTGGGCACCAAAACCACTTTTCGCATCGTTAATTCCCAGGTTGTTTCTAAGCCAGAATTTCAATTTCTGGTGTCACCCTTGTATAAAAATATAACACTATTCGCTTGGGATCCTTCGAATTACACTGTAGAAATCGAACAGGTGAGTTGAAGTTTTCTCATTCTCACATTTTAACAAACTTTTTTTCTCTAATATGGAACTTTACGTTTGTATTACAGTGGTATAAGCATCCGGATTTCGATATATTTACTAACTATTTCAAACATAGGGAACTGTATCCCGATGCCAGAATTTATATTCTTCATCCCCAAATGATTTGGGATTCTTGGAGTTACATGCAACAATATACGGCTATTCCTATCATGCGACATCCTCCGTCCTCCGGTTTACTAGGTGAGTTTTGGGCCCGATGCAGATGTCAGGTACCCGTCGAATTTTGCTGGTAATAGACATATATGGATATATATTATATATAAATATATAATATAGATAAAATTTCAAACGCAACCATATATATAAATTCGCTATTTCTAAACGATGATGTTCATGGTCTTTTTTTCCACACTTACAGGGATTGTCATGATGCTTCATCTATGCCGCCATGTTAGTGTTTTTGAATACATTCCCTCCATGAGGCTCACCAAACGTTGCCATTATTTTGATATTCACGAAAATGTTGCATGTACATTTGGATCGTGGCATCCTTTAGCCTCGGAAAAGATGCTTACTTTGTCCCTGAACACAGGACCGGATGCGGACGTTTTTGTCACTGGAGCAGTGCGTATTAAAGGTATTTCATCGTATAATTGTGACAAGCAACGCTCTTGGCTGTGATATCATCGTTATATAATGCACCCAAACTTCCAGGTAGTAAATGAGAGTATTATAGTTACAAATAGCTTTTGTTTTTTGGAGATCCTGATGGGACATGCATTTCTTCTGTGGTATGATCAAGATTAAAGCAAAGCGGAATTGTTGTTTCATTAATGTCCTCCATAGTTCATACCAAAGCATAATGCAATGTTTGTTTTATAATGAATAAAGTATTTGTTTATGAGAGATGCACGTAATCGATAACGTCTGTCTACACCATGCAGTGTTTTTCAACTTACGGCACAAAGGCTAAACACATATAGAGGTGCAAAGCACTGTTTGTATGCATTTTTCAACTTGTGGCACAAAAAATGGAACCAAAATTGCAACGGCCCTGGACAGACAAGCGATAGGGACATGTATATATATATATATATATATATATATATATATATATATATATTCTACGTCTCATTTATATTACATAATGTATATAACGTCATATGTATGCGCATTTATGAACATTGTAGAAAATGTATTTGGGCTTATACATTCATATATGTCCAATTACTGAAATGCCCATAGTATATAATATTTCTCACGTATAAAAATTGCAACACCCACACCCATGCATAGCATATATGACATTTCCCCCATGTACCTAGTATGTATATATGTATATATGTACCCTACATATGTAAATGGCATTTCGGCCATTTGCCATATATTCTCATGTCATGTAGACCCTATATATATATATATATATATATATATATATTATTTTCCAACACAGATTATGTGAACTTTACACTTTTTTATTATTATTAAGTTTTAATTGTATAGTTAACCCCACCCCTATTAACGACTTCACTGCTTTGCTGCTATGCTCGCAGCATCAGTATATGTGCTTCACCGCCCAATGCCACCCACTTGTTTCCCCCCTCCCCCGTATTTTTCGTTCTATATATCGGTACATCTCAAAAGGCAATAAAATCATTTTTCCCATGGCGAAAACATCAAATAGAAAGCGACATTCAGGATTTCTGAACAATACTGTATACACCTGGCACAATAAATAATATTAGACTAGAAGCTGTATAACCCACACACTGTCACGTTTTCGTTAAGTTAAGTCAACTTATTGTAGTTGTGACGAAACAACTCCACTAAGTTGACTTAACTTAACGAAAACGTGACAGTGTGTGGGAGCCTTAAATGCATCCTGTGTCTAAAAGCATAAAATGTGCTGGTCCCGATAATCGCCAATTAAAGTACTGAATGGGGAAAAAAGCCCTTAATCGGCGTTTAAAATTATATTGTACGATTAAAATATAGCTCAATAAGCCGTTATTTTAATCGGCGTGATCGTCCATTGCAATATCAACATGTTCAACAGCTCTAATTATGCTAAACTGCTTCATTAACATATATACACTCATAATAAAGAGTCGATTATCTTAATCGACAGTTAAAAACGACAATCACGAAAACTAAAGGGTTTTATACCCTTAAAATACAGAATAATATTATCCACTCAAAGCCTAATTTTAATTCCCCATTACACATTAATGACCGATAATCGACTATTAAGGTCCTGTACGGTGTCCATTTCATATAACGTTCATTGCAATAGCAATATGTTCAACGTCTCTAATTAAGCTAAACCGCTCAATTAATATATTTTAATTCACAATTAAATATAATGACTCTCTTAACTGGTATTTAAAAGGACATTGAAGGAGCGCAGTAAGTTAATGATCCGTTATTTTATGAGGAGCCCTTGCCCTGATATTGGTAACTGATAAAAAAAACTTCATCCGCATGTCCGAACTCAAAGGCGTGCGCCTTGCGTGCCTGTTGCCACCTGCATGAAGCATCGCGAGCTGAAAATGAAAACATCTTTTTCCCTTTTTTAGCTGAGCGCGCGCCACTTTAACCACCCAACGCCACCCACTAAACGCCAGCGGTCCATTTTTTTGCTCATTTTTCTTTTTCTCGGCACATCTCAAAAAAGAAAATAAAAATTTTTCCAGTGGCTAAAACGTCAAATAGAAAGCAACCAAAACACACATACAATAAGTTCGTTTGCAATATCTCTAGCCCACTAATATTCTCCGATCAAACCCTAGTTTATTATTTTAATTTCTCATTAAATAAAACGACAGATAATCACGAATGAAATTACATACTGAAGTATATATATATATATACATATATATATAGTATATAAAATAATGTTTCTGGCAAGCTCCGATTAGCTTAATCAACGAATAAGATATATTAAAATGCCTATATTCTTCTATATATATGAACCATGGGCCAGACAGTCGTTTTTATGATCATCAAATCCGTATTTGTCGTTCAATAACACTGCTATTTCTAATATCAATACGCTAGATAAAAGTGAACTTATACAACTAATAAATTCAACAACATCATAATCTACTGTACGTATTCCAAATAAATTGCGTTCCGATCGTGTTGTTATTATCTAACTCCAACAAAACAGACACCTATTTCACGCGTTGCCTTAACCACTCGAGGTTCTCGGAGTTATCATGCAACCAAACCGCTAAATATTAATTAATATTGTTAAAATTGTTTTAATTACCGTGATTAACAGAGTCGATCTTCTCCGCTTTGTTTCTTCTTGTGAAACAGGCGGTAAATGTGGCGCTGCCATCGTTTTGTAAGTTAAAATAGCGCTTTTTAGAGTCCCATTAAAATATGTTAGCTGCTTTTTAGATAGAACGCTTCCGATGGAGATCGCTCTCTTTAAGCGCGGGAGGTGACTTTTCTTCTTCGCTCGAGAGTTGCAATGGCCGTTAGCGCGTCGTCTCGATTAAGGTAAGGTGAAAAATTTAGAAAATTCCTTTATTTCTAACAAATTAAGCAATATAAATAGCCAGGATTGAAACAAGTTATACTAGGGAATATTGCGAGACAGATTTCATACACAAAATTATTCGATCGTTATAGAATTCATAAAGTGACGAATTCTCCGTATAGACTAGGTATTGGCAATTGTTGATTGGATTCCATTAATTTTAGTTCTTTTTAATTATTTGTATGATTATAATTGTATATTGTTGTGAGAGGATTGACTTTGGTATTAGAGCTAAATTCGATATAGTGCCGGACGGCGAATTACCGGCATTCGGTATTTTATCCCCTTAACAATAGAACCCTTATAGTTATGTTGATTGTCATTCTTAACTGTCGATTAAGATAATCGACTCTTTATACTGTTCAAACTGGCATGAGCGTTGACATGTATTTTAATAGAGTGTTTAGCTAATTAGGAACTTTTGAACGTGTTGATAGTGCATTGGAAGATCACACCTTTGTTTAATGATTAACTGGGCAGTTTCAAATAGCGACTCGATAAACTATTGTACTCCTTCAATATCATTTTAAAAGTCGGTTAAGACACCTTAATTGGCGATAATCGGTTATTATATTGTTATATTTTATTAAATATGATAGAGTAATTTCAATTATACTAATAAGTAATTAAAAATTAAGAGTTTGATTGTTAATATTATTTAGTTGAGATAGTGTTACGAAATACTGCATATTTTTCGCTTTCTATTTTTCATTTTTGTCGTTCTCAAAAACTGATTTTTTTTCCTTTTGAGATGTGCCGCGAGAAGGAAAAATGGGCAAAAAAAAGTCCACTGACGTTTAGTGGGTGGGGTTAGGCGGTTTGAGTCGCGCGCGATGCTTCATGCAGTCATGCACCCATTTTGAATGCAGGGTAAACAGTAGAGACAACGCTCACTGTGCACACCTTTGCTTGCGTTATTAAAAGCCTATTGATCAATGATGCTACAAAAAATAAATTTAAGCAAATAAAATAAGTATTCAATGATTTCATTATTGTTAATATTCAAAATATTTTTGTTTGTTTAAGGCTGTTTTCCTACCAGAGATAAGCATTGACAACGCTACTTTTTTACACGTGTATTACAATCGCATGCACGTGTTTTAAGGAGACTAAAAACGCATTTTCATTATAATTTACTATATTATTGTAAGAGAAATTCGAAATGATACTAGGCGACGAAGTATCGCGGCATTCTGTATTTTAATTATCCCCTTAGTTATAGAACCCTTTAGTTTTGTTGATTGTTGTTCTTAAATGTAGATTAAGTTAATCGGCTCTTTATACACTACAAACTGTCATGGGCGTTTATATCAAGGGAGCGGTTTAGCTTAATAAGAATTGTTGAACATGTTAATGTGGCAATGGACGATTACACCGTTTAAAATAGCGGCTCATTAACCTGTTGTACTCCTACAATATCATTTTAAACGCCGTAAGAGAGCTTTTTTTTTTCCATTCAGGATCATAATTGGCTATTATCGGTCTTTTTGTGCAACTAAAAGTAGGGTTTGATTGGATATTATTCAGTGGGCCGAAGATATACATATAGTTACGAAATATTTGCATATTCTGTCGCTTTTATTTGACGTCTTTGTCCGTGTCAAAATGATTTTAGTGGTTTTTGAGATCTATTTGACGTCTTTGTCGGTGTTAAAATGATTTTATTGCCTTTTGAGATGTTTAGTGGGTGGCGTTGGGCTCGCGATGCTTCATGCAGTGAAGCACATACTGAGACTGAAAGCGAAGATCAAAGCGGGGAAGCCGCTGATAGAGTAGGGGTCATAATATACAAAATTTGATATTCTGCGTCATAATTTTAGCGCCATTTCTGAGCCGTGAATTGCAATACGCGGCAATTAAACATTCAACTTAAGAGGCAAAGACGTTTTCAAACTGGACATTTTTATTCATTCCTTGTCCCCGGATGCAATTTTAACTGTTTTAACGGGGTTTGAAACCCTATCCTTTACAATGGGTAAATTTGCAACGATCGACACTCACCGTCAAACAAAAAGAGATTAAATAAAAATTAGTTAAAATAGCTACATAAATCAGCATGGTCATCCGCCTGTCGTTTTTCACGTTAAAATAGTATATTTTTTATAATTTAAATTATTATTTGAATTTTTGCACTCACAACTTGCCTATCTCATGCAGCCACCTGCTGGCAGCGTGTGCAAAATAACGGACAGTTTTCAAACTTGTTTATTAATTTAAAAAAAATTACTATTTCAAAGTAAAAAACGACAAACAAATGATCTTGCTGATTTATCATGCTATCTCTTTTTGTTTGGCTGTGAGTGTCGTTGCAAATTTACCCATTGAAAAGGATAGGGTTTCAAACCCCCGTTAACTGTTTTCTCCTTTAGTTGTTTAGTAGAAGAAATCTACAAAGCCATTGCATCATTCCTGAGTACATTTCTGGTCTTCATTTCCAATCTACTTTTATTTCCTATCAAATGTTGTACTGTTGTATAAAGGGGCTTAACGAAATTTAGTAGGAAATTAAAATAATTTGATAGGGGATATGTAAACAAATATTTAAATATTTTGTACAAAGAACGTGAAACTGTAAGCGTATGATATTTTAAGATATTTAGTTTATGTCAGTCTATTGGATTTCTTCAATATGTTCTCCTGAAATTCCTTTAACATCACACTCTTTGGTGGTCGTTTTAAAAGAATTTTGAATTCCTGATATGCTAACTTATTTCCAAATTGTACCCGCGAAATGCATGTTCGTGCATAGTCAACAACAACAACAAAAACGCAAAAAAACTTCATTTTTTGCTCGATTTGTTATAACCTATTGGTCTGCTATATGTATACATCCTAAGGCAATATAATAATTTACTCCAGAAACTTCATTATTATCTTAAAAAGTGTGGTATACATCTTTATTATCCCTGTGAAGTGATGGACATACACAAACATATCAAGCTGCAGGTTATACATGCGAGTTGATAAAAGGTCGATCGACATACAGTATGTTCCTGACTCGAACGTTTGGGACAGGTATTTAACATTACATAACTAAGGCGTTTTTCACAGCATGATTCGAAATACAAATGCATCTCCTTCCCCACTTCTCCACAATAAATAAAGTGCGTTAAGCCATGCATTTGAGCATTTATTGCTATTTAAAACAGAAGTTTTGGCTTGAAATCACTCATTAGCACATCCGTATTGCAAATCGATAGATTTTCAATTATGCCAGCATATGAAACTTAATATTACACGGATAATTAAGAAAGTACGAATAACATTTTCAACCTCCAGTGCTAAAACACATTGATATTCACAAACTGCATTCACTTGGCCATCCTCACAAAGGCACACACGCTCTGGCATCCGCTACAGGAGATGTTCAGAGCTAGCATTCATTCATCTGAACTTTCTTCAAAATTAAAAAAAAAGTTTAAAATATCATTCCTAACAGCAGCAGGTAGATTCCACTTCCCACGCAAGCGTTTCAGTAGACTTATTCCAGAACGAAAGAACAACTGTACAAATGTGGAAAAATAATGTGAAGACTATGTCTCTGTTGCCAATCCTGATCTAGTTTAGGCTACCATTAAAATGGCAGAAACATCATCGCGAGTTGACTGTAATACATATGCAGTAAAATGGCAATTGCAACCTCTATTTCCTGTCCACGGTCGCGGTGGTTAAGTTGAATTTTTGGAATTTCCTCTTTAAAAAGGATGCTAAAATATCCTTCATTCTCGAAGCAGGAAAAATTCTTGTCCACGGTCGCGGTGGTTAAGTTGAATTTTTGGAATTTCCTCTTTAAAAAGGATGCTAAAATATCCTTCATTCTCGAAGCAGGAAAAAACCGGCTAACATAGTGAGGAACGTTGATCCCAGAGTGCTGAGACTGTATTGAGTAATATGGCCGCTGTTTTTTTCTTGGGACTCTAGAAATTGGGATTCTGGTTGATATAATTCCACTTCATCTTTGGCATTGGCTGCAATTTTACAAATAAATACATTGTTATAATACTTTTCTCTGAAAAACTACGCGTTTTCTATTCAGGACGGATCATGTTTTGTTTAAATTAGAAAGTTGCGACATCCTTACCAGATTGACTGTCAGTAGAAATGATATCTGCATGGGATTGTCGTGTACTGCTTGGTGAAAGGGAACCTGCCTCTGGATCATCATCTGCTGTCATGGACTTGCAACCAAACCACCAGATTCCTGATGCACGAGGGAAGGGTGGACGTGCGGTATCAACCTATGATAAAAAAGATGAAATGCATCAACATAAAGAATAAGGAAACATGCATCAATCATCACTGCAAATTAGAATTCAATAACTTTGTTCATAATTTTAAAAATTGTAAAGTTAAACTAGTTAGCAAGCAAACTTACTGCAAAATTTCTGTCATTGAACCTCCAGTAGTATGTTCCTTTGAAGAAATATGTATAGCCATTGGTCCACTGGAAAGCTGCATTAATTTTATTTGGGATTCCATCCCAATGGGAAATGCTTTTTGGATAATCATCGCTGACGGGCATACTCTGTTCAGGATCAAATCGCCAATAAGAAGAATCTATTGGATGGTGAAAGATATTTGCATGTGTTAGATTTTTAAGTGTATCAAACTTTCAACATTAGAATTATAAAAGCACAACTAACCTTTGAAAAAGTAAATTTTTCCATTTCCGCTCCAGACTAATGCAGCATCTAAATTACTTGGGATGCCAGGAAATCCATCTTGAATTCGTTGGGGATAAGTATCGTCCATTGTTTTATCAGTAAATCTATAGTATTTATCACCCTGTAATAAAATATGAACATTTGTAGGTTGGAACATCACAATATGATCAACTAAAATTAGCTATTCCAAGAAAATCTAAGAAATCAATTCATTGCTATAATGTGTACCTTGAAGAAGTAAGTTTTTCCATTTCTCCAAGAGAAGGCAGCATCTATATTACTAGGTAGACCTGCCCAATCCTTGGAAATCACTCGTGGATAACCATCAGCTAATCCTACATCTGTTAATTTCCAGTAATATTCACCTGTTAAAAAAAGCAAAAACATAAGTTAACATTAATCATGCAGGAAAGCTTTTGACAAAAATGGCTGCCTCTGGAGTAGAAAGGCGGGGCCATGTTGGGAAGACTATGCACGTCTTTAAGTTATACTTTTATTGACACCATGTTGGAAATCTACCTTTAAAGGCATACGTTTTTCCATCCACTTGGAAAATTGTATCAATGGACGAATCACTGCACAGCTCTCCTTCTTCATGCCCTCCATCTTTAGGGGGAGGTGCTGCTCCAACTGATGGCTTGTCAAAAATGACTGGACGCTCTTTGTTTGCTTTTGTGCCATACAATGCTTGAATACCTTCAATGTCATCTTTGTGAAGACGGAAATTGGGTTCATAATTTCGGTAAAAGGGAGCCATGAGCGAAGCTTTAATGTCGGAATGAGAAAGGCCAAGGGAATGACCGAATTCGTGAGCTGCTACTTGAAAGAGATTGGTTCCTACATGGAATGATAAAATAGTAGACAAATTAGCAATGTTTATTGCTGGATCTTAATCAAAAATCAAAGTTGGACGATAAATCTTACCTCTGTAGGATCGAATTGTCCATTTTTCGGAGTCGTCGAAATGAGCATCACCACCGTAGATTGGGAAGTAGGCATGGGCAAGGGTGCCACCGGGTCCATCAAAAGGATCACCATCACCATGTTCTCCACGTTCAAATCGCACGTCAATATGAATGCGACCAGAAGCTGATTGTTTGAATGTCAAGTCGGTAACGTCACTCCATACCTACATGGGCAAAGAATTTGTAATTAATATTTTAAATAATTAATTTATATAATATAGCCTAGTCTAAGCAGCAAATGCCAGATTTTGCTGATTATAATGGTTATATTTTCTTAATTTTCTCAATCTTATGCTCAATAGTTTAGCATATAAAATAAAGCATTTTACCTGAAAAGACTTCCTAACTTCTTCATCAACTTCACTTTTCTTCAAATTTGTTGGATATTTGCTAATTCGGTATGTAAGCTCCCTAGTACGCCAACGGCTTCCTACAAATCAAGAAAACATAAGTAATTAGGATCAGAATATTTGAAAGTGTTTAAAAGGATCAAATTTAAGTCAGGGTTATAGGTTAGTTTTAATATGAATTAGACGGCTATTTCTTTTCAGTTTCAATCAGCTTTGATTAAATTATATTCGTTGGTCAGATTTTAATTCGGCCATAGCCTACTTTTTATAGTAAGCTCAAGGTTGATTGATGGCTTCCCTAGTGTTTTGCTGTGCAGTGAGTCGATGCATAAAATATTTATAATTAAGTAAAATGTTTAATTCATACGTTGAAACCACAAGTTTTGCTATATCTGGCGACCCAAATCTACGAATAAACAGTATTTCGGATTTTCGACGATAACGAGAAATATAGCTGGTTAGTTTAACTTTCAAGATTGCTCGCCAGTTGATATTAGAAAGTTTTAACCATGGGGGAAATTTTCCACTTATTTTGACTCAAGCACCTAAAATTTCAACTGGCACAAGATAGATACACCTCTGCTTTAATTAATAGATTTTAACACGCCTAACATGAACATGACGAAATTAGCTCGAGGATATGAACTGGTCTTAGGCAGCATGGGCACTCCCCAATTTGCTTGAAACTTTTGGATGAGTATCAAACTTGTGTGTTTCTAATGTCGAACAACAATACAATACTTCAGGGCATTTACTCATTTGGAAAGTTTTGAAAGTGATAATTGGAGAAATAACAATGATTAATAAATCATTCAACTCTGAAGTTCTGGGAACCAAAAACTTTCGTAATTCTATTTAGTTTTAGTCTGTCTGTTTGGCAAAATTGGCAGAAATTCATTAAGTTTGTTATTTGTTTGTATACAATTTTAAAGTTGCAGGATTGCAGTTCTCCTGTTCTTGGATATTAAAAATCGTGCCAATAATATGCTAAACCATTTTAATCGCCAAATGCATTGGTATAAGATCTTCAATAACAACTGGAATTGGCTCGCAGCAACTTTAAAAAATTATTGCTATTATAAAAGCTGTTTCTTTATGGCAAATAATCATAATTAAAACCAACTATGAGTATATTTAATAGAACAAGTATATTCTGAATCAATACAATTACAAGCCATTAAAAAGTATCATTAGCAACATCTGCGCGTGACAAAGATTTAATTACCTGGCAAGTATTTGCTGATTTTAGGCGGCTTAACTAAATTTAATTTTTAAAATAATATTCTGTGTAATGCTACATTGTCATCCATTCTCGTTATTCTCAGTTTAATAATTATAGTATGCGTGACACAGGCTTGTTATTTACATATGTATGTGAGTGAAGTCTTCTCATTGTATAGAAGAATCAATATTCATGGGAACTCTTTAACTTTTGGAATAGTATGAATCACTAAAATTCTAGGACATTATAGGAATTCCTTGTTTACGTAATCACTTTTCTGGTTACATGGTTATAATTTGACTAGTCTATCAAGTTCACGGTGAATAGGGAAGGTCCAAAAACTTTTTTGGTTTGCAAAAACTTTGGCTCGTATCATTTTTGTTTTTAAACTAGTACAATCATTTTCCCTTTTCTCGCATTGTCAGTGACCATGCAAGTAAATCAAGGTCGGTTTTGCAATTAAGTTAAGGTGCGTGATGTTGGTTTCTAGCAATTCGTGGTAAAGCTTATTCAATGGAACTATTAGACTGTTTCCCGTTATTATATAGCATGTCCATTATTATCGATTTTTCTGATAAATTCTTCTTTGCTGAATGATATCATGCGCTTCTTTGTAACACCATAACAGCAGTGCAATCAATAAGTCACATGCATAACACTGACATAGAAATGGGCCTGAGTCCCTAAAGGATGTTATATTGATTGACTGTTGCGCTACCTGTTTTATGCATGGTGGAAGTTTTACGATGACATTAAGCGATGGTAAATATTCATCAACGACATTGAATTATTTGCTAACAAGACAATTAATGCATTAATGAAGGCCTGCGCCAAATTTCGATTTCAGTAAACGATTAAAACTGGTTTTAGTTATTTACTTCCATTGTCTTCGCCTATTAATGATTGTCTTTATTGCTGATCACATTAGTCTTAATTTCGCGCAACTAATATACAACGAATTTTAAAATAATGGCCAGTTGGTTCGAAATCCTTTAAGATAATCTTTTGTGCCAGGTGCCTGGGTTCGTGACAGTTTGGATCACGCAATATATTGTATGTTAATAAATATAAATTTTCAATGTCCGATAGGTATGCCTGTATGCACCTGCTAGTTAACCAGTGTCGCAGTAATTAGTTGCCAAATGCAAATTTTTGTAAAATCATCAGGCCAAATCAGTGATGTAAAAGGTAGGGATGCTTCGCTCTTACCATTCCATTTTCGTTTTTATGAAATGTTTGTTAATAATGCTTGCGTTTCCCAAACGTTTTATTAAAATAGTTATAGTAAATCAGTATAATCGCAAATTTCACTAACCTATCGGTTTTATTATCTGTTATTATTTAATTGGTCACGTCATTAACAAACTTAATGCTAGCCCAGTAATTAAAACCAGCTTGTTAGTTATTAATATAAATTAACGATTGCCTCGATATCGCCGGAAACAAGAAACAACAACAGAGTCAGTTTTATAGCAGGATATAACTCGATTTCGATATTGAATTAACCTAATTATCCCTGTGCATGCACAATGATATCGTTATAACGAATTTCCTTAACGAGTTCCTTTAAAGTTCTACGTTTTCGATGAAATACGGTGAGATATGCAAACCAATCATATCATTCACGTTTATATAGATGCAATGATTTAAACATATTTCTTATCACCAACTTTATTTACAAGCAGATTTCTTTTATATTTTGTTTGAACTAATTAAAGAGTATCTGGCATCTCGATTTTATTAGAATTTGGAGGGTTTGCTATGCACACGTACCCTGCATTTTGTTGTTAAATGGCACACTTTCTCGGGAAACTTGTGATTTGTGAGGTCACTTACAAATTTGTAGTCTGACTAAGAATATTTAGTAGAAATGTTTACCTTGAAGTGCATACCGCTTCCTTCGGGCGCTGTTGCCTCGTCCCACTTTATCCTTGACGCCACAACGAGGGGTGTTCATCATGACCATCGTTTCGTTGTCGATGTTACCTATAATTTATTTTTAAAAAAATAACGAAATTGAAAAACACGTTCTGAAACTAATTGTGATTCAATCGTACCATGTCTCTCCATGGATTCATTTAAACGAGTTCAGAAGAACAGTTCACAAGACCAAACTTTTCCTATTGTTAGATCGATTTTCGACTTGTAATAATACTTTTGTTAAAAAGTTTCATTAACTGAGTTTTTTTCTTCAACAAATTTATTTCTAATGCACCAAGAAAAAAAATATTACTGAGTGGTAATGAATTCGTTTTATAGCTGTAATTATCTTTACAGGGCGTTTGCAAATAATTTACTTTATTTTTCAAGGTTTTTTTTTTTTATTTTTAAAGTGTGTCACCTTGTCTGTGAGAGGACAGTTTTCATTAGTTTTTGTTCTTAAGTTCCTCGGCAACAAGCCCGACAGGCCACAGCCGTTAATTTGTAGAAAATCTTTTTACAAAAATCACGATACTATTTATGATCGAAATGCACCGTACAGTGTATAATGTGTTTGGACTAAAAGTATTGTATGTCAAGGCGGACAAGTTAAAAATCTATGTACCAGGGGGATGTATGGAGGCCTCGTATTTTTGCTAGCCTGTGACAAAAGCGTTTGAAAACGATGCTTCCATGGATAAAAAAAGAGAAAGAAAGAATTAAGGAGTAATGGATTTAATTAATGCCTCTATCTGTGCTATGACGCATACAAACAGCAAGGTCGCAGTTATTTTGAATGTCACTCATTTACGGGGACATCCCCCGCATGTTGCGATTTAAACATGACTAAACTTTTCCATTTCAAGACAGCCATCTTGTTTTTTGTTAATTTTTTGTTGTTGAAAGCATGGCGTGTTTCTGACTTTTTAAAGTATCAAATTTAAACGCAAAGGAACTACTAAATGTATATGGCATCGATTTAAAACATTTGCAATTTAAAATATGCTCTATTTGGAGAATTTAGGTTGATACATTTATCCGAAGTGGTCCAGCATGATGAAACTACCCCTTAATTATAAATTAAAATGTCGGACCATTATCACAATATACAACAAGGCTATCACAAAAGCTAAGCTCGTGTTTTGGCTCCATTTCTCAGTAAATCTAATTCTCGAAAACATACCAAGGAACTCCGGTCTATTCTGGCTATTTATATGTGGATGTGAAAATTTGCGAACGAAAACATATAGATTTAGCACTTCTAATTCAAGGTGAAATCTGAAAAAAAATCGTGGGTGTGCACTAACAGGTCATGGGCTGTGTACAAACACCACCTTAACTACATCCAGGAAGTACGGTATGCAGGAGAACGGTGGGAAATGTTTGAACACGTTAATAAATTCAATGTTTAACGCAGAAAATTCAAAAATGTCATATATTTTCAGATTTATACAGAAGGTGGGCAAAATAATGGAAACACTTGTTATAGTTTCAACATTTCCCAACATTCCTATACGCCCCTCAAAGACACGTAATGTTATTTTCAAGCTAATCGTCCCTCATCCTTTGTCTTGTTTCCACAAATACCTCCCCTAAAATACAATTCAAAAGTAATAACGTAGTTTAAAACTTTAACATTTTTTAAAACTTGTAATCTCAACAATCACTAGCTCGAATACCCCGCCTGAGGGATGGACAAGAGGTATTGCAGCAATCCACTTAAAAAATCTGGGTTTTGGACCCACATGTAGCCATATGCAAATAATTTATTTAACTATAAATTATCTCTTCTGTTTTGCCAAAGGCTTTAAGAAGTTTCTCAACACCATTTTTAAAATGTGGATCACGCATGAGCCATCGATAACCAAGGTGAATCAGAAATTCTTTGAAAGATGCAAAGGCTCGGGTAGCTAAGACTGAGTTATTTATGTAGTCTAATCACATTAGTAATGCATGTACATGATTTGTGTAGGGTGTGATTCACCCCCGTACCCTACACCTAGCTTCAAGGAGGGTCTCCTACTAATCTGAGGCAGTTGAAGAACTCTGAATCATCCGTTCGCCTGTGAAGCAAGAAACTTTGAGGGAGTTGCATGGCCCTTGAGCTTGATGTTAGTTACATCAGCACCGTGTCGTGGACGTAATTTCCATTTGATTATATGTGCGTGGCAGCGTTAAATAATGGCGTTTGCAATGCATGGTTTCACAAGAAGGCCACACGACTGGGTTTGAAACTGGCTTGCAGTTATAAGGAAACTTGGTTGTGTCGTGTTGAGAAATAGAACGAGGAAATGGAAAGTTCTTTTGTGAGATCTTATTGAATCACATTAAACCCACCTTTCACAAAGACGGGGGGGTTGCATAAAACAATGTGCAATTAAATGAGTGCTAATCTACATTGAAAAAAGCAAAGTATATAGGCGGACGTGTTGAAGGCTTTTTTATGAAAGCGTTGTGCTCATACCTGTTTGGTTCAATCCAGCGAACCTTTGGAATTCTTTGATGGCGTTGGTGAGGGTGTTTTCACTGAGCAGACTGCTGTGCATTCTGGATGATGACGGTTCGATGTAGCCGAAATGAGTCAAGTAAGACTGGAAAATTAAAGTAAATAAAGGTTGTTAGAAATGGATAAAAACAAGAATTTTTCAAATTGATAAACATGGCGTGAATTGTTAATCAATGGCTGGTATAAACACTCTATTACAATGTCACTTAATGGAATGATGCCGGGATAAAACCTAGAAAATTATGTGTATTTTTCAATTACTAATTGGCGATATTTAGTTATTTTGGAATGATGCTTTATTACGTTGTGTATACAGCAGGTGTAGTATTCTAAAAGCATTGCAAGTCTTTGATTAACAAGGACGATTAAATGAGTTAGATTAAAGCGATTTTTTTTATAGTTTATGCTAGGTAAAGATGAACTGTAAGGATTTTAAAAGGATGTCTGGCAAAAATTATGGAAATTAACCAAACAAATTACTATGCTGTAGGTGTAGTATTTTCCCATCTTCATAGTCATGTCATTCCTTTCAAAGAATTCGCAACGCAGTAGGATATGAATTGCCGAAGGTTTGCTCATTGTGACCTCAGTTCAGCAAAAGGTGTTCCCAAGATTTTTTTACCCATCGCTTTCTATGACTAACCTAGTGAACCGGAAGCATATCACCTGGCGTGGCAGTGAATTCAGGTCATTGACAGCATCATTACAATGATGACTACGAAGGGTTCCCCTGAAATCCTTCGTTGCCTACTCAGAAAGAGTTTTAGTCATGGACTTGGGACACACCTTTTAAGAAATCCCTCGCCTACATTTAGAAGTTTAAACTACAGTCAGTTAGTTGAAATGCGGTTTTTAAATTTTTGTTTTGCATTTTTTGAAGGTTTGCTAAAGGCGTGTCTGTATTATTTTTTCCTGTTATATTTCAAAATTATGTTTCATGTACATGTGAGTAATTGAAAATGTGGAAACATAGCATTAACTTTCAATTTTTACTTGATGAGAAAAATGCTCAAAGTTTGGATCAAAAATACTTGCTTCAATTTATACATAAATAAAAGTTAGTATAGAATTCAGTGGAATAACTATAATATTTTTACCAAATAATACAATTAATAATCAGATTTACTTTCTTTGGAACTCTGCAAATTTGCTATTCACCAAAATTGACTGGGGTATAATTCGTCAGGGATTGGGTGATGTCAGTATGCAGACGTACATGTCATACCCATTATCTTGAAAAAAAGTTTAGAAACAATATACGACCTTTCGATAAATCATGCTTTAAAGAATTAAAACAGACGGGGACCACGCATTATTTGTCGTGAATCACTCGAGGAATTCGGTTACTAAGTGTGTGAGAATTAATTACATTAAATGACTTCACTACGTGTATCAAATCAAGCAGATTGTGTGAAGCAGTTGGCGGATATCTGAACTTGCAGTGTCATCTACCACTGCTAATCGTTGTTGCAATAAACAGCCTTCGAAACAAATGAAATCTGAAACTGAATGAAAGCTCAACTTTTGTTTTCTACCTGAAAAACTCACGTCTGCAGACCAGCCCTCCTGATGAGAGGAGGAACTACTTTGCTAGAGTCGTGAGAGGAAGATTGTAATAATTTTCTCAACAACTTGAGGACTAAAGAACTTGAATGTCTACTCTGATGATAGCGTAGGCCGATTCGCAGATTGCGAAAAAAAAAATATATTGAAATAATCTTTAGACCCACATGGTGGAAGTTGGTAGACTGCCGGCATGCCATCACCTCAAATTCCTTTCCCACCTACATGGTTTCTGGTTGAAAACGGCCAACTCCCTGTTGATGCTTGCCCTTTTCAAGATTTCATTAGCTGCACATCCTTAGCCCGGAGAAGTATAGCCAATCAGCCACTTTATATGCACGTTGATATGATTTTTAAAAAAATCGCGTCTTCGATTGGGTGGGTCCTCCAGGCTCAACAGTTCAGGTTTTTGACACTTGAGCTGGAAGCCAAAGTGAGGAACACAAAAGCCCGGGCCCGGTAGATACGATTCAATAGCAATGCCCTCTCAAATTCTTTCCTTACCTTTAATCTCACATCGAAAATCTTGAATTTTTTGCATCGCATTGTTTATGTTCATTGACTTTTTGCAATGGAAGCCTGTCATTTGTGCAACGAGCACCATGGTTCCCAGAGTGTAACTCTCGGATTCGTGGGGAGGGAGAACTGCGATGTAGTCTTTAGTGGTCCATGGAAAAAATACCCCACAAATTCTCAACAACATACACACTCGATTGTGATGTTGATAAACAAAGTCCCATGTTTCATGGATTTTCAATGATTTCCCAACAGGAGATTGACTCCTAGATCAATGCTATTTTTAAAGTCAAGAATACTAGTCTATTGAACGTTGTTTTGCTTTGATGAAGATGATTGACCTTTTCATCGAGTTGACAATTAAAAAATTTATTGACAACGCATTTATTCCTAATACAGGTTTATACACTTAGGAGAATGGATTCTTTGTTTTAATATATTTTCATCAAATATCTGTAAAAAATGATTCATTTTCAATGATAAACAAAAGAAATCTAATGGTTTTTTAAGAAATGCATTTTTTGAAAAGTAAATTGCTGTATATTGGCAATACAGTTTTTAGAGAATGGCTTGACATTAGTTCATACAATGTCCTATGAAAGTTGATCGTGATAAATTTTTCTAAAAATAAATTTAAAGTGTCTCTAAGTATGTATACCAATATTAAAACTTAAAACAATGTCATTTGCTTCCTACAATACAAATTCATCATTGCTTGTTAGAAAAATGTATTTGTTGTTTTTATGAGTGGTGAAATCTGAAGAGTCAACTTCAATAACTTTTAAAGTGGTGGTCCAATGTACCTTAAATAGGGTTTATAGGGTGAATGACCATGCCTTTTTTTTGGAAATCTAAAAATCCCCAAAATAATGGGTCTTTATATAGAATGTATAAGTGGTCATGTCGTGGACAGCTGCACCGACAGGGGGCCAGCAAGTTCCTTGGCCCTCCTAAATGCAGGGTTCCAGGTAAATTAATATCGTTGCAGAGGAGAGACAGTTAACTCTATAAGGACATTCAACCGTCTCACACGATTTGTCTGAAAATCTGGAATTTCGGGTTTCGGCGTATCTGAGGAGATGATACTACGAACTCCCAGAGTACAACTCAGTGGCAATGAATAATAATATCTCAGAAAATAGATGCTTATTCGTCCGTTGGATAAAAAACACATTGCACTCGTATATATGCGCAAAACTTACCATGCCTTTCTGAACAGTCTTGGGCATCATTAAGCAAAACGTATTTTTAAAGACGTATTGCGATCAATTTGAACTGGTCAGGGCATTGATAAATCATACAGCAGCCAAAGTTGCACCTTGAGACCCTGGATGATTTCATAATCTCGACAGTTGGAAAGGTTGAAAAATATACAACCATTGACACTGCTCACCTCGTGTTGAAGGTTAGCATTTAAGTCTTTATTTGCAGTGAAAGCAAATTTAAACGTAGGCACTCCTAATTGACTATAGCACTATAAAGTATATGTTTTTATGGTGGTGGTTTTTTACGAGTGCATCCACTTATTGACCCTTTTTAACTCGATTCGTTTAAAAGTTTTGGGACTATAAATTTTTGGCCGAACTTCTCGTCATTTGAAACACGAACTCTTTAAGTGCAACAAACTTCTGAGTCAGATTATGAATACCAATGTATGTATATATATTGTTTTTTGCATAAAGATTTTTTTCTTTTTTCCCTTCATGAACGCCCTTGAACTTGAGGCACATGTTTTATTTATCTCACCAAATGTGCAATAGCTAAACAAATGGGTTTCTCACTAGACGTCGACTCCCGAGGTTATTTTCTCCGGCACATCTTTCCAGGAGGTTTTCCTTTCCGTTTCATTCCAAATTCATCTATTCTATTTTGGATGGCAAGTTTCATCACCATGCCGTCTGCGCTATATACAGTAGATAAGCTTAAATAAGGGATCGGTGCATTGCTCATTGTTGTACCAAAGTACATTGACTTGGATTATACTCTTAAGAAAGTCCTGAAAAACTTGACTCGGGTTATCCACACTTGGTTCTCGTCCTGATGAAAGATGCTGAATTGCACAATCATCAAGCACGAACATAGTCGCAGAAAGCAACTACACGATACAAAAAAGCTTGATATCATCTACACTGATAAGCATACTGATATGTGCAAGTTATTCATGGACATAAATATATGATATCCTGCAGCGAAATTCCTTTGTATTCGTGTCAGATTGTACAACATCATAAACGTTAAAATTTTCGAACGAAATGTTCATTTGTACATTTTATATAATATTATATGTAAATATAATAATAATAGCTATACTGAATGTTCACCTATGTTCAAACTATGGTAATGGTCATGCTTTTCACGCATTACTAGCTTTTATTTCAGATGTGTTAAATTTGGTTGTTTAAATTTGGCATGTTTGCAATGGCCTTAACTATTTAATATGTTGTTTGTTTACTCATGCAACGATTTTAACAACATCTCATTTGACTAACAAAAATTGTTTTGTTTCCCAGAATGTAAATTTTTTTTACCAAAAACATCAAGCTTGTTTTTATTATAAGGACATTTTTGAGCGACGGGTAAACTACCTCCATGAAGTTATAGTTCAAAAAAGTTTTTAAAAACAAATTTGCATAAGGTCAGAATAAACACTGTCGTAGCATGAGGTCGGAGAAACTGGAATTAGCAAGATGGTTGAAGGGCTAAATTGTTTCAGTGGGAATCTCGTATAAAAACGTATCATAATCACGTGCACCCCGCCTCGAATGTAATGCAATGGCCTGCATTAGATTTGATTCACTCGACAGGGTGCCTCTCCAAGGTGTGCCACTCAACATACATGTTCACCTGTCTCTGTATCAGTGTATGAATACATATCGCTAAGTTGTAAATCAGCGGGTATATTCGAAACATCCATGGGAACACATTCAAGCTGTTCATGTGCTGGAAACGCATACAATGCCACTGTTAACACTTGTTTGGTTTTTTGCATTGCAAGCTCCATGTTCTGCCATTACGGTACACCTGATTAATTACCGTATAGTTGCGACCATTCATCGGTCAACAATGGAACGTTGACATACGAATGAATAAAAAGAATCCCTACCATAGGACACTTCTAATAAATTTATTCGAGTCAAACAATGCTGTATATATACATGGTATTTAATGACCAATTATTTCGTCGCACTCTGGTAGTTTAAAAAATGAAACTATTCACAGAAAGAAAAAAAAAGTAATTCATTGTGCGGAAAAAGGAAGTAATGCATATTGTTGGGCCTTGTTGAATTTGCATTTATGGCGTAAAACGGTTTCGTCAATTTGGAAGCTAATCGCTGCAGCTCAATGCCAATTTAGGTTGTGATCTTTTAATTCTCATTATAACGCCGATAACGTTCGTGTGTTTTTCATGTGTTGATATATGTTTTGCTATGCTTATTACACACAAGGCCATAGAGATTGGCTCATAGCAAGCCCCATTCAAGTGCAAGAACTTTGCATGTTCTTTGAAATTGTCTTAAAATAGAGAACATGGCCATATGGCGCCTTGTTTACAAATTACGAAACTTTGAAATATAATACAAATACTGTTATCCTCTGAACTGCAAATACAAACTCGCTAACTGCCATAAAGAGGCACGAGTTTTGTTGTTATCATCTGAATACACAGACAGTGTCATACTTTCAGATTGTATACATTACAAATGCTTTTTTCATAAACATCACTTTATGATGCAAGTAAAATCGCGAAGAATACATGTTTTATGTTGTTTTCTATATGAAATTTAAATACTCGTATGTTACCTCTGGCACAAAACTTGTTATAAATGCATTTCAGGTTCTTGAGCATTTGCCGAACTATTATTATGGAATAACTATAGAGTTTATAGATCTTTAAAACAATATTACTTGTCGGTGGAGGCATGGTTTTGCTTTTTTTTGCCAACATGTGAGGTCGTGCTTCCCCAGAGTAACCCTTTATTTGTTGCTGCACATCAGCGGTTGTCTCTTATCATCTAATAAAAATGTATTTATGTGGGTCATGCTGGTTAAAATCTCCGGCTTCTCCGCATGCCCAAATTTTAACCCCAAGTACCGTTATTACAAGCACCGCTATAATTCGAACCATTTTTTTTCGGTTGTACTTTCTGTCACATTGTATGCAAATGACTCGTGTTCCTTTCTCCACAAACCAGCTATCACACCCATAAATACCACGCTCACAGATCTCATTTATTGGGATTGAGCCATAGATTAGTAAGGGTGTAATTTTTGTACTAAAATTAACGAAATAAAGGGTGGGTGAGCGTACTTAAAAGGTGATGTCAGTCTATGAGCTATTTGCGGCCAGATCAATCCATGACATGAATTCCAAGTGGTACATTTGATTTTGCCGCCATAGTATTTTGGCTATCTGGAGATTAATTATACGAAGGTGGACCAAAAGCGTAAACACGAAACAATTTTTATGGGATCAGATTCGCATGCAAATGAACTGTTTCCCTTCTATCGCGATGGGCCCCCAAAAATGATGTGGGCCTTAATGTGGGTCTTAACATCTGATCATATACCTGTCACGTTAACTGACCGATGAATAAGTTCTGTTATGTTTTTATTGTAACACGTAGTCGTATAAATAACGGGGCAAAAAATGCTGTTGTCTTTCTTAACAAGTTTTTGTAGAGTTTACAGAACGAGAATATATTTCAATGCCTTGAATTGCCAGCACTCTCGATACCAAATGCATTACTTGTGTACCCTTCTGGTTAGGAGCGTTTTAATTCAGACCACGTTTGATCTCGAAATAAAAAAAAAGTTGAAATTGCCTCCTTGCACAGGTGTACTTTCGCATTTTGGACCAGTTTTTCATCTTCATTTCTAGCGGCTTAGTGAGCATATTCTGCCTTTTCCGAATAAAAAAAGTCTGCTTACTTTCTAACCGTCAATCTTCCTGTTAAAAATGCTCCAATTTGGAATTGCCCTCTATTAAGATAATAACTCGAATCTCATGGGGGTAATGGCTGCCAAATTTGCAATATGAAACAGCTAACGGTTTTTGTTTTTTGTTTATATCTTTATGGGTGGGAATTTTAAGGTTTTAATAAAACTACGTTTGGTATTAAAAGTTATACCAGTATTAAAAAAGTATTAAAAAATAGTTGTTTGGTTTTGGGAACCAAACAAGGCCATTATTTATGTTTCTTGGCCAGTCTATTATTAGAAGACTAGCTTATAGAGATTGTCATTTAGCCCAAACCCCCGCAACAAGGAATAAGACACGTAAAAGTTGATGTCATAAAAAATGCACATTAGTAAAATATATGTTTGTTATAATTACTCAAAGAAGTCTAGGACATCCTGTAAAATTTTTTTTTTGTAAGTAAAATTTTCCAGATTTAATCGGAATCGCGTGTAATTTTAAACCTCCAAATGTTATGTAGACTTTCATCTGTTTTTCAGAAAGTTCCTATTTGAAGTGATCTGATAGGCGAGGAAGAGTAATGATATGTTCTGATGTCTTGTCAAGTATCACTAAACTTAACTTTGGAATCTTAATGTGTTTTGATTTCTGTAATCACAACCGCGTATCAGCTGTGCAATTAGTTGTGGTAATGTATAGGCAAATCAGATTCATACATTAGTCTGTAATTTAATTACTTTACAAGAAAGCAATTAATAATTAGTAGGGTAGCAACTACAGATGTTCTACAGATCCAACTTGTATTTGAATTAGTCAATCTAATGTACTTTATACGTCACTGCAGATGCACGTTTCATTTACTCATTCCTATGAGTCACTCAAATAACCATTATATTCAGCAGCATTCATACTAGGGTGGGTCAGTGATGACATATAACGAGTATAATAGGATATGATGTGTAGGTCAACATTGGAGATACTGTATGACCTCCAGGATCCTATGCCATGTTTTAGAATGTTATCACTATTAAAATAATGTATACTCGAAATGCACAACGAGAGAACTTATACTATGACGAAAAACGTCAATAAAAACTAGGCTGCTAATTGTGTATTATACGGGATGCAATACGAAGGATATACAATTTCATACTCATTGTCCTATATGTCGTAATACTCTTCTGCTATTATTGAGCGGCTGTGTTTGGCCGAGTCCCAAATAAGCCGGCTGACTGTCTTAGCTTTTTTTTCTTTAGTTTCTATAATACGTGTGTGATATTGCATAAAAAAACCATTATATATTGCAAGTTTATTTTCAAACTTTGATCACTTTGGTCGTTTGTTTTGTATATTTTGCAAAAAATTGTCAGCACTGCATTGTTCAGTATAACCAAGTGCTTTTGGAAAACTTATATTCCATGCAAATAAGATAAAAGGTTTCTTAAGTTTTATGAAACAATTGAAATTCCTTATTTTTCATGGATATCGAGAAAATTACATTCGAGTACATCCTTTCGCATTTGTTTGCAAAGATAAATAGTTTAATCTTTAAAAATGCTAAAAGCAATGACTAAAATACCAAAGCATCGATGTTCTGTTAAGTTGCATAATTTTTGATATTGACATTCATGATAATAATAGCATGACCCTTTTTGGCTTATCTGGCATTTAATAAATAAATAGCAACAACATGCATTACGCGTTTCGTAGAGCAGCTGAAATGATAAAGGCATAGATAAACACATCTCAAATTCAATAAGATGATTTATTTGACTTAAACTAGGAAATATGTCTATGTCTGAATAATAAAAATAGCTAACTATAGCTACTTATATGCGGTTGCTTACCATTGCCTGAAGCGTGGACTGCACAGCCGGAGCACATTTGCTCACTTCGAAAGACCGCAAACAGCACAGGAAAAGCAGCAAAAGTTTGGAGACAGACATTTTGGATGGCCTCAGTGTCGATTGTAACTTGTCCATGGCGAAACAGGTCTGACTTAGTCCCAACCGTACAACTTTCTTGTAGTTCTCAGCAAAGGAAAGTTTTTTTCTCCAAAAATGTTGGTTTCTGGAGCAGCTACTCCAGCAGCCTTCCTTCACCACGTGTGTATGCGACTTCCAGCGGTGGCAGAGTGCAATACCACTTCACAGGTAATGACACAATCGTTTTATCTGCTTTTTTTTTTTTTTTTTTTTTTTTGGCAGTCAGCCACCACGTTGAAAATGGCGCAGAGACTTTCTCACTACCTCTGCTCACCAACCCGACTTAAAAACCCGCTCTCAGTCGGCTCTGCAACCGACTTTTATACCACTGTTGGCGCGACCTTCGTCAGAGGCTTACTCAGAAGCGCGTGTGCCTTGCTCAAATACTAATCGGCTTCCTAATTCACGTAGCGTAGCTTTTATACGAGATTTTTCAAGGCGAATGTATTAAAGGCTAGATTTTTTTTCATTACAAATCTAACGTGAAATTTCGTTGGGTCGTTTCTTTGTGGAACCCGCCTAACACGCTCCTTTTATGGAAAACGCTCGACAAAATCCACCATTCAACATTTAGTTCAGTCATAACCGAATTTCTTAGAAAATGTGAGTCACTCAGTGCGTCCGACTAGCTTATTGGAGAATCGGCATCCTATCCATACCAAGGCGGCAAATACGTGAAACTTGTTTTCTAGAAATACTACGAGAGAGGAATTTCATTAAAATAGGGCTGTCTTTCCATTCGGTGCTCGTGCGTTTTTGTTGACATATTGACATGCATGAATTGGCGTCGCTGGAACTTAATAGTTTGCATGTTGTAACAACATATGAAGCAGAATCGTGTTCAAGTAACTGAAAATGTCAGTATTCAAATTCCGTTTCCTATAGAAGTTTGGTTTTTGGGGATTTTTTTTAGTGAAATTTCAATATTTAGAAGGAAACATTGAGTTGGAGATTTTTAAAAACGGCAAAACTTTTGTCACGATATGCCGTCGTGCTAACTAATTGTTTAAAGTCGAGGTTGTTTTTAAAGAATTGACGCAAGAAGTAGTGTTTTGGCTCAATAATGAGTAAAAAACATACAAACGTTGTGCAGTCTGTAGTGAATATGGTTTATTTTGAATATTCTCGCAAGCATTCTTTTACGTAGAAAATACAACAAAAAAATAATAATTTAAAGAAAAATGTATTCAGTTTACCCACAACAGTTGCACTACACATTTGCGGGAATTACAATATGACTGGTTGTCTGAGGCATCCGTATTAACTTGAAGTTGATATTTGTAAAGATAGTGTTAACATTTTGAGAAAAATACCCATTACTGATTAAATAGCTTCTTCAAGCAAACACGAATTGCACAAACAAGAACATGGTGATTTGTTAGGATCAAACCATGTCCACTTAATTTAGTAAAGTTTTTTGTTTCAGTTAATACACAATTCATGAGCAGCACTATCCAAACACAAAAGATCAAAAATAAAATCACAAATAACTGCAACGTATTAATCCCGAAAGCATGTCAAAAGCCGGTATAATTGTTGTATTTGTCTAGTTATCAGTACGTCAACTGCATGTCGCCATTGTTTTGTTTTAACTCGGATTCTCGTTTATTTTCAATTGATGATAGTTATCTGCCAAGGTTATTCGAGTAACCATTATAATATCTGATTCTTAAATGAAGCACAAAACCTGTAAAACAACATATTAAATGAAAAAATGTAAAGTGTAATTTTAAGTAAGATCTTTGAGTGTGAAATGTCTATTATAAGAACACTTTTTCTTAATGAAACTTGTACAGAAGAATGAACACTAGCTTCAGGATTGAAAAAAAAAATGTTCGTTTTTTTTAACCAAGTTAAAAAAAAAATATAATGCTGGACATGACAGAATTCGCATAAAAGAAATATGGGCAATCAGACTACAAATTATAGACTATAGGGCATTGCCACCATTCAATGAAAGTCTAAGGACGCAATATGTTAATCATTATGTACTGGTAAAATATACGTACAGTAAAACTGCTTTAGGTGCAAAAAACTAATTATTCGATATGATATGGACGTAAGAGTTTATTCTTGAAATGCTTCATTTATTTAGCCTTAAGAAATAATTTGTGTCTTATTACTATCTTCCACTTCTCATATGAAGATGCTAGATGCAGATAATAGGTTGCCAAACTTAAGCATTATACGCTACAGTTTATTGCATCGAATATTTAGCACATTATATTGCATTAATGTCCATGGGCTAAATTCGAACAAAGAATTAACAGTTTGGAGGATTGGAGCAATGGTGATTGCATTTGACTTTGTTACCTCTTTTAAAAGTGCTTACTTCTAAAAGCGCTTTTTTATCGTTTATCACACATTTTTACTGAATGGTGTTTACATAACTTATGGTTTGTTAACTTAGCTATTAATGACATCAATCTAGTTCATCACTAGCTATTATCAAAGAAATCGTATTACCTAAACGAGTTTAACGATTTTACACTAGATCAATGTACAGGGTGAGAATAAGTTTATTACTTTCACTCACTTTAGGATGCTCATTGCACAACAATCTAATGGATATCTCTAATATTGTTTATTGTGAAGATATGCGGTATTTGATGTTTTCTGCGTACAAAATATGTTTTGTAAATTTTTTTTTACAAGAATTAAATTGTTTAAATACATCTCCATTTCAATAAGATGATGTGTAGAGTGAATGATGCAATTTGCTTTTTGATATACTTACATAAGTGGAAGGGAAAGTTTACAAGGATATACATAGAATACTAGCTCAAGGATCATTAAAGTATATTTTATCCACTGTATATATTTAATGTCTGAAAAGCTTATAATTTTATTCACTACATGACTTTATCACAAAGGTTGTATGTGATTTTTTGCTCCTTGCAAGCCTTCAATGCAGGTTTGTCAACTCTTTAAAACTTTGCAATCGCCTTTAAGGCATTCAAGCATTTAATTCGCGTAATTTATATTCACACTTTGCTACCTGTAAATAGAAGCTCAAGTCTTTAAGCAGAATGGTAACACGACATGTTGATCGAACATTGAGAGTAAAATAATAAAAAGCAGGCAGATGCACAAATTAACCTTAGTAATTTGCTTATAGGAATCAATCTGACTTTTTGACATCTGTATCTCAATTGTTTTTTGCTATTCCATTCCAAACTATAATAATGAAGATCAAAACACTCGCGATGATTTTCTCAGAAAATGAAAGTACTTGTCCTTGAAAGTAGTAGCTAATACCTGTAACTTACTACCTCTTTAATCCAATTATGCCCGCTATTGTACACAGCTGGATCAGCTGTATTTAATTTAAAATGCCATTCCAAGAAGACCGGTACTGCCAAGATATTTTTCTCAGATTCCCATATAGCTTATTGAACGTTCATGAATTAAACATATTTAGAGGAATGATGTGATTTAATTTCCTTCAAAATATTTGGTCGGTATCAAGCTGCGAGTAGCTTTGAGATTTACTGCAATCTGATGTTGTTGTGTATTTATTTGCATATATTGCACGTGTAGTCAAACAATGATGTCTTTAAGTTCCATCGAAAAGTGCAGGAAACGGACACATTGCCTGTGGAGTTGATGTACATATTTCAACACAAAGATACATTATCTATTACTTGAGACATGTTCAAAATGTCCAATTAAGTTAATACTGTACCAGTATGCATCACTAATAATCCCACTTTTCGTGTATGCATAATTCAGTGCAGTTAATGCCAGTTATCAGTCTGCAATTTTTTAGGGGCGATGAGAAGATGTCTTTGCTGAAGCTACAGCATTAAACAGTGTTACCAAAGAAGATAGCTAGACTATGCATCTCGTTAACAAGTATGATAACAGCTGTATGGCCAATTCAACTACAAAAAAACTGTCACCAAAGTCTAAACGAACCGTGTCCAAAGAGGACATTTGAAGGTTTTGTAAATTGCAATATGTCATGGAAATATAAGTGGAAAAAAATCATAGTCCAGAGAAAACTGGCGTGGCATATCCTTATCTTGAAGTTATGTGACGTCCTTTAAGGCATTCACTTGAATCTGACGCAGGCAAGCTTTGCAAAATAGGTCCTTTGTACATGTGTAGCATTGTAGGCGTCGTATTTTTCCTGATAATACGACCCCCGCCCCATTAGGGACCTACATTACTCTATAATTATCGTCCTATATGATGAAAAGTTTCTTTATATAATATCAGTCATCTGTATATAATTATATTTGGTATTAATTATGGGAATACTTATAAACGACCATGTAATCATCTTATCGTGAATTAATGTGTTGCAGCGGGAATTTAAGTTTTTTTTATACTAAATTTTGGTGCATACACATGCATACTATGATGAATGCAGTATACGTTTAAGTTAAAAATGAACGTCTCAAATATTTTTCATGTATGCATGCAGTATTTAATTTATAAGTTAATGTAACTATCAAAACAGTTGTTAGTTGTTATGTTTTATTATTTAAGAGATTTTTAAAATTTCATCACGTCTACCCATTTTTGAAAATGTTTGTGTTTCTTGAGGAAGGCTAATGGAACCTTACGAATACATTTACATATTTGAATAATAATGCTATTGAATGGATTTCATTACCATTGAAATACACGTGCTGAATATTGATTGGAGTGAAATCGATAACAATTGTTCATCTTTAGCACATTGACATTACTTTTATTGTCCATAACTCAGATTACACATTTGCCTGATATGCTGCAGGTATGATAATAATTCCCAGCTGTCAAAACTGAACAATCGCCACCAGCCACCACCGGTTTGTCCACATTCGATCCATAATTACTTATTATTTTATCACCGTAGTGGTCAATAGTTTCGTAATCCACGTTGGCTGTTCTCAGCATTTTATCTAAGTCCTAGTGTGTGAATGTCATTGACTTCTAGCAGTTATAAAAATTGTTATTCAAACAATCGATATAAAATGGTTTAATGATGTTGTTGCTACATTTTTTGTTATTAAAATACATACCTCGTCTTTTGTTGGTAGAAAGTACATTTTAATGTATTCGTATAATGAACTAATTAGCAATGAAAATTCAGTGATATTATCGGCGCAAGAATGTTTATTATGCATAGTTTAATTTTATTTTGTAAAACTTGATTAGAATTGTTTAGAGGCATTAGAGCATTGAAAACTTAAAAAAATGTTTATTTCTTCCGTGATAGTATTATGGAGGATTGATCTAGTTGAAATCAAGGAAATCGAATTTGACATTGCAAACTACTTAATAGCAGTTAATGTTGATCTTAATGTGCAATTAAAACACTTGTATATTAACCATGTTATTAGATCACGTTTAAAGCAATAAATTAAGTATGTAATGATGCAATACAATGTTATCAGATCAGTCCTATCAAACATTCCCTGTTAAACAAATTATATACAATTCCTAAAACGTGTCAGCGGTTATGTTAAACTAGACCAAATCCATGTTGTCTTTACTGAAAACTTTCATATTATTTGCTACAGTTGACTTGTTGTGTTTTAAAACAGGCTATAGTTTCATAAATTGTAGAACAGTTGAAGTTATGTTAATGCAGCTAAATGTTAATAATTTTATTAAAAAAAAGTAGTGCCTACAGTAATAGCTGATATGCCATCCGATAAATGCTGTTTTCTACAGCAACTTGGGAAGGATATTGCCTCTATATTGTAAAAATCAAGTTGTAGTATGCATGTTTCAACAAAAGCTTTTACAATACATACATTAAAATGTCGTTAAAGAATCGTTATTATTCTGGCATTAAATGTCTTAACTTTTAGTGCTCTTATCTTTCAAGCAAATCTATAAATTTTCCAAATTTATGATCAGGATCAAGAACCTAATAGCTTTGCTGAATAACGTTACTTTTCTTAACTGTAATATTTTAAACTTACGTTCGAAATATTCTACATAAAATGAGGTAATCCATCATTCATTATGCTACCAGAGAGAAGAAACTAGTATTTCATTCTAGTTTATTACTTAGTGCGTGTCTGGTGTCAGTGAAATTCATGTCAGGTTTGATTTAAAAAGAGCGCAGGTTTAGTAGGTAACTGAAAATGAAATGGAATTCAAAGTGGTTTTGAATTTTTATGATAACAACTTGTCTGATCCGATGCTCCAATTAAATGTGGAAGACAACATTCATCACTTAGTTCTTGATGACGGTCATATTGAAGCAATCATGGATCTCCAATAACTATTGTCTTAGTTTTAATTAACCAAGACAATAATGAAACGTTGGGGTGAACTTTATTTTATAATAATGTAATAAATCATACATAACATAAAATTTCAGACTTTCATTATTGGCATTATTGACAATGTACATAGAGCTGATATTCGTTTTTCACAATGGTCATCCCTCAACCAACATCATGTTTACAAAGTTTGTTCTTTAGTACATTTCTTCTATTGCAGTTTATTGACATCACATAGGTCCATTATATACGAAATTGACAATGAGCATTCATTCCTGGCATTTCTTTGTAAAGGAAATTGTCAACGTTGAGCATGTTGACGTCTTTTATTTCTGACATTCCCGTCATGGAATGCGATGTTTTTTTTAATTATGAAGAGAACCCTTCATTGCGACTTCGTTCATGAATATGCATAACACGAAAAAGCAATTTTGTCCAATGTTTTTTTTTGTGCTACATATGCAAACTTTACATGCATCCTTCTTATAATATGCATCTTGGGAAAAAAATAATCCTTGACTCCATTAGCCTACACCCGATGAAAAATGTAAGGTGGAAGGATTACAGGATTAAAGAAATCTCTGGGCCCGCCCCATTGGGATATTTCCTGAGTGTTATTCTAATTTGTCTTGGGCATACCCCCAAAAATGCATTCTCGAGACTCTTCACTGTCTATTGTATTCGGGAAACCCCCATCTTTTTTTCATTCTTTAAGGACTTTTGTTACAAGTGTCTCAGTCGAATATTGCTTCTACCTTATATCGAACACCTCAGGCATGGCAATTATATTTCTGTTCATTGACTTTGACATTTTATCAATATTGATGATTAGAAATTTATGCGATTTCCATCAGGTATTCTGCGTCAGGCCAACGCACTGAATCGCCATCCTTTACTTGGCCGCACCTATGGCGAGGAAGAGCAAAACCACCCCTTAATTTCCTTTCACTTTTCGCAGCCTCTGTCTAGGACCAGTTTTTCAAGCAGTTGTGAATAACAGTTAGCGTAACAGGCAATTAAGCTTTGTTAGAATGTAATTGAAGGATTAAAAATATTTGCATTTAATTGCACCGTCCATATACCTACTTCAGTAGCACCTTGGGAGGTCCTCTACACTGATGCACCTGGATTAGCTTTCCAAGAACAGATTCCCTATCTAATTGAAAATGGCGTTATGATCGGTCTTATTGTTTTCAACCTCTGAGCTGGCAAACCATTCTTCAAAAAGATGCTGTGGTGGATTTCAATGACATGGATAGCATCAAGATAATATATAGTGGTATAGCATAGCATTCCAGTTCATTCTATGTTTTCAGTGTCTGGATCATAAGCATATAATACATTGGCGTGTTTCATGTTCCTTTCAAAACCAACTGGTAATACAGTTGTAATAAACTGTTAAACTGGGTTCAAAACCCTAACAGTTTATTGCTAAGTTTTGATCAATCATACAATCAGTTTCAAAGATTCGTCACATACTGGTGATAAAGTGATTATTCTTGCTTAAAAATGAACAGTTTGCGATCAGTAAATTATCAGAAAATTACAACTTTTTTAGGCAACTTAATTAATTGGCAATCGTGTTTGCTGAAAATGTTAAGGTGGTGATGAATTGATGGGTTTGCGGCCAGTTTGTATACATCTATAAAAGTGTCTAGTGTTCTAAAATTACTAGTGATTACCAGTTTGTGATAAAAAAATTCCCAAAAACAGGGTTTTTATTGCTAGTTTATTACCACTTTTTCCCGCAAGGGGTTAAGGAAGAAATTGCATTGCTCTACGTGTATGTTATTGTTGACTACATTGTTATAATTTCGTTCTTAGTAATTGAATGCTAAGCTATTTAGTTTTGAAAAGGTGACTACGTTGTAAACAAAGTTGAAATCTGCCTCTAAGCTTATCGTTTGTGTGGGTTAAATGCTTGCATTATCATAATAAATCGTTTAATTTCAATCATTGATTCGTATGCAAGTGTGCAAATTCCTCGTTCGGTCGCCTAATTTAAACTTTAATTGAAAAAAACGAGGGTTAATTAAATGTTATCTCATCTTCTAAGAAGTGACACTTTATCTTAGTAATTATCATTAATTTACGGACATGAATTATGGGGCAAATATATAAAACTGCATTCCCACATGCAGTGACACTTGGCCATTATCATTTAATAATAAATTTTGAAAGGATGCGTGTAAACAAAGCGTTCGAAAATAACATTGCGTAATAGTTATACTTTGTATTCATGCAGTTATACTTTAATAACGGTTATGTAAATGTAGTCTTGAATAACAAATCCAAGATGATATGAATGGACAATGACTGGTTCTCTAGAAATATGATGGGTGTTTGACAACACTTTTACAGTTGAATGTTTGTTTTGAAGGCTGCTTGGACCACAGTATTTTTTTTTAACATAATGGATGATAGATTGTCCAAATGATATTGTTGTCATTTAAATTTATCGAGTATTTTGAACTGCCTTAGCTTGTTAATGCATGCTTGATCATGCATGTCCACCATGTTAATAAATGATGGAAAGTGCGTTTTTGGCAAGTACTACAATTTTGCAATCTTGCACAATAAAATTATAAAGGATATTTAAAAGCAATAGGAAATAACAGGGAACCGCGCCATAGATTAATCCATTTATGAAACAGTCAGTGAAATTACCACTTGGTAAAAAATTGCTCATCTAGATTAAATGGCTCAACAAAATGTTCACCAGTTAGAGATTCCGGGATGTTTTGTTTATTGTTGGATAAGGTTATTTGTATTTGTATCAATTGTAAGTAGGTGTAGATTAGTCATGGCAAAACTAGGTATACTTAAACAGTAATAGCGAATTGTTCCCAAAATGACATTAACCGAACGAAAACGTTATTATGCATCAATTGATTCGACTCGTGACAAAAGCTAAACACATCTTGTAATCTATTATTTAAACTGTTACCTGTTTTACTAAATGCATATTAGGTGCATACAGGAAGGAAACTACATACGCAGGTTAAACTGTAGCATCCTGTGACGCCAATAGGTCTTAGGAAAGCCCAATATTTTTTTAAAACATTCATTTAATACATCAACTTTTCCTGTTTACTGCGGGTTTTTTACATAGTTTAACAGAAAAACGTCTTTAAAATTTACCCAGGATCTTTAAAATTGGAGCGAATTTCCTTAGGATTAGATTTTTAAAGATTTAGTGCATCTATACTTCCAAGTTATTTAATTGTAGTTAATAATTATAGGTTCAAAGTAATGTTTCAGTGATACCAATGCGAACCTGTCTACTTGTTCACAACAGTGGCAATTTAACAGATAGTAAAAAAAATTAAAAGACGATACAAATTTAGTTCTAAAGTCCCTAATATTATATCTAAATAGCAGTTAAATGACAGTGGGCATGTACATGTACTTGTAAGGATGAGTTCAATTTTAAAATTTGCTTAAATGTTTGTTAAAGAGGCATTTTCTGATAATTAACAAATCCTTAATTGTATTATATATATAGAAAAAGGCCCATCTTGCATTTTGATACCCCCATACTATGTATCCAAATGGCATGATATAGTATATGCATACAAGCTTACGAAATCGGTGAATTTCGGTGAATGTCAACGAATTGCGTCAAAATGAGTTCATGTTAAATATTAATTTAGATATTTTTTATCACTATGTCACCAATGTCAGCTGTAATATGCGTAGAACCTCTTCTTGGCATGTACATAGTCTTACTAACTTCAGCGAATTTATGTGCTCCAAATACAATGTTCATCTCCAAACATCTGTTTTTATCTCATGTTACACACGCTATTATTTTCGGCAATTAAATAACGAGTGCCATCATGCTTGTTTGAAAAAGATACTCATTAATTTTTACCATTGAACGTAGGATATGTTTTCTTGGAATTAAATGTCATCATGATCCATGACATGATTGATGCAATTTTTAAAATAAAAACTTTACTGAGTAGCGTATTTACATGTTCGTTCATGTTTGATAAATTAGACATGCTGTTCCAAAACAAACCTCATTTATATTTATATTGACTGACATTATGTTATTGTTGTTTTTGAAATGTGTTCGATGCCTCTTAAACTGGAAAAGAAGGCTTTTTAAACACAAAGGGCTGGCAAGTTCTCTGGCCTAGAGCAACTTAATTAATTGAGCAAAAAAAGATGTTAAAGAGCATGGTGTGAAATTGTTTGTCAAAAACCTGAAAGTTTCGCTTACATGTACATACTGTTAACTTTAGTAGACCGAATTTTAATTATAGTTCTAGCATTTTTTTTTTTTAAAGTACAGTTACCTGTGGTACCAAAAAACAGTTTTACATGCTACGAAAAAAAGGTGTGGAAAAGAGATAAAGGGTTGTGACCACAATAACTTAAGTTAAATTAACATATACATATTTTGTGGCAAACTCAAGGTGGTGATTAACTGATGAGATTGCTCACGTGTGCACTATGCATATTTTA
>JAQGBW010000112.1:0-63753 GCA_034698625.1 Julus scanicus | reverse complement strand
CTCGTAGGCTAAATTCCCAGGTAGGTGTTGAAGGCCCATCCCCTGGCGTTGGTGTTTAGCCCTCGTGTTGCAGAAATTGGCCAACGTTAAAAATCAACAAACAAACAACATCCCAACGTTTGATGAGATTGTTTATACCCCTTACAAAAAGCGTTATATTGGCTATGCAGATATTGCCAAACCGCAAGTTACAATCATCGTCTTTTTGGAATTTTTGATCACTGGAGTGTTTCTTTAGTGGACCCAAGAGATGGAAGTCGCTCGGTGGAAGGTCTTGGGGCTGTATGGCGGATGTTTCAATGTTTCCCCACCCAAACATGTTGATCTCGTGGGCTGTGGCATGGGCAAAACGGGGACTTCTCTTTTTGTCAGTTATAGTTTCACGTCCTTTCTTAAAGTTTAAACATCACCTCTGTACCGTACTTTGTGAAACACATTTGCCACCATAAACTTACAACATTTCACAATAAACTTCACTCGGTTTCATGCCTTTCAAAACTGACAAACGAAAACACTTCGTTTGATCGAAATTCTGCATGAATTGTGGCGCCATGTAGTGACCTAAACTAAATTTCCTGCTCTTTAAAATGGTTATTTCAGTTTTTTTTTTGTACGACATCTAGTTTTCGAATAACAAACGAATATGCAAGACTTTTAGACCGCCCCTTGCAGACTTTGGCAATCGAAAAAAAGTTCAATAAGAAATACACTTATGTTGGTTGATAAAATTGTAAAGTATTTCTGAAGAAATTTAATAAGAGAATTAAACCACGAATGATTACCGCTATAAATATTACTAGGGAACATTTTTCGAAAGACTACAAATCTTATAAACATTCAGGATAACGTAATTTCAAGTGACATTATACATTTCTGAACGTATTAAATATTTTACCTTATAAATTGTACATCGCAATGAGATTTTCCTGGGAAATGTGCATAGAGTGTTCGGGTACGAAATCACGATTCGTAACCCGAATAATTGGTTCGTATTAATTAAATACAAAATAGCAACGGGTTAAACGTTGAATACGGAGCGGAATTTTCACTTATGTTTATTAATGAATGGCAGAATATTTAAATTAAAGCAATGATACAGCGTTTCACACACGGCAAGTCGCGAAAAAAATTCAGGAGGATACACAACAGACAAAATCCCTAAAAGTAGGGTTACTAATTAAAAATTGAAGTTAAAATAAATCTTACCTAATAACAGTGAACCTAGTTAGTAAGTATTACAGTATCAGAGGCTGTCCTTATGAAAAATCCAACGTTTATTCGTGTTATCGAAGGTATGGGTAAGCCATTGTTGCTCCAGTAGATGATAGCGCTCGTCAATTAAATACAATGGTTTCCCGCGCCTGAAAAACAAAAACAAAAAAATAATTATTTATTACACGTATAATTTAACGCTATTCACGGCAAAAGTTTACAAACTGAAAAAGTGAATTATTTTTAAAAAAGTCAGGGAAAGTAAATTATTTTTAAAAAAGTCAGGGAAAAGTGATTTATTTGAAAAGAAAGTGAACAATTTACCACTCAGGGCTCGCCGAATAGCGCATTATAGGCAAAAAAAAAAAGAAAGAAAGAGGTTTTTCGCATGAACACTTTTCAAATGAAACAAATTCTCACTTAAGATCACGATCCTCCTCTCCAAAGCTGTCCAAATATACAGATCCCCACAAGCACGCGCGCTTGCCACGTATCACAATAATGGTGGATGAGTTCACAGCCAGAAACATGGCAGTACCAGCTCCGCAGTCGATAGAGTGCTTGAAAAATAAATCATTTCATTCAAAAGAATTTGTCTTCGAACGATCGGATTCAGTCATTTGAAATATGACTCGAAACCCACCTGTACAGTTTCCCCCACCGCAAGCAGCCTGCAGCAATTTTCCCTCAAACAGACCAAAGTGCCGCACATGAGGCAAAGCGATGGCTCTTTCGGCACCCCTCCGCAACGGGAGCATCTTTTCTGGTGATAGTGCTGAAAAATCTGATCGTAATTTTGGGGAAGCCGAAGAAGCCGTGGCTGAGACCAAGTCTGATGTTGGGCAAGAAGATTCTAGAAAATTTGTGAAAATATTGGTAAAAATATCTACTTATCTGAAATACATTTTGAAAGTTAAATAGTCGTTGAAAGTTAATAATTACTCTTACCCTTGAGGCAATTTGAGCTATATGTACAAAGGCGATGAATTCTTGGCACCAGTTTTGCACCACGACTTTCGGTTCTTCGGTGATCCACGTCAGACAAACTGCGCAGTCGTTTTGAACTTCTCCGCTGGTTAAAATCCGCTCGCAGTCACCGAGTCCTAAATACCTGCTCAGCAATTTGAACTCTTCATCAGTTTTCTGCGTTGTAAACGATAAATCAGGGTAAGACTTCATTGCACTTTAATCGATCCTCGCACTTCCAGAAAATATAATAGGACCCGCTTAAGCGAGAAGCCTCGTACGAGGTAAAGTTAAGATTAATCCTACGAGCTTTATATCGGCAATCATTCGACTTTTTAAAGTGAAAAATTGTTAAGCGGCTTCTAACGTAAGCATAAACAATTAACAAACTACTTACCTGTGCAATGGGTAGCAATTCTTTATAAATATGATGCTGAAGTAAAGCAGATATCCTCATGAATGGTATGCACATCTGTCTGATTTCCCTCTCCATTTCAGGTAATGAGCAATTTTCCAGAGGCTTCAAAGTGTATGAAGGATAATCAAATTATTTTATAACTGTTTTAGCATGAATGTACAACAAACAACGTTCGGCTCGCAACAAACATTTGGCACTATGTTGCACCTTTAATGTTCTGCCGCTCGATACATTAAAATAACAAAGAAAGACGAGGACAAAGGTACTCCAAAATCTATATCGGCTTCTGGACTCAATTAGTTAATAAAGCCGTACAAACTTACTAGGGGCCTGTCCATGTCTTCATCTTGTAGATAAAGTGCACAATGCTCCAAGTTATCGATCACTTCACCCAACACACTAACTAACGAAGTCAGAGACTAGAACAATAATTTAAAAACCATTTCCATAAATTAAGTACATTTAACGAGCAAAACGTTCATAGCAGTTTCACCTACAGATTCCTGTTTTCCCAAAGTTTTCCAATGCATCCTTTGCTCTTCCGATAATTTACAACTCAAAATAGCCACGGCTTGAGTATACACAATATTGTACAGCATACGCACCATGCATGTAAAGTAATCTATAAAATGCAAAAAAAAATAATAATTCTTTGTGAAATTGAGGAAACTTTGAAAATAAAACAGCTGCGATCATCCATATTATACGAGTTTTCGATTATCCTAGGTGGGCTCAGAACACATTAACTCTAAAATGTTATCTGTAAAATGTGGCCAGTGTTTGGCTTTTTTTTTAATTCTGAAAAAGCGTTTAATAATTACGACCTGAGTCTAATCAGGTCAAACAGAATCAACCATTTTATTTCAATATTTCAAAATATGGCATCATTTTTACTGTATCCACATTTTACGTCAGCTAATAACAATTGCATTGTAAACAAAAAATCCAAACTCGCAATTTTATTTACAAAAAAAAGTATATTCTTCACCTTTATCAATATGAATGGGAAGCGTAAGCACGAACTGCAACAAAACTGCACAAATGTCCTTTAGTAATAATGGAATCTCCTTCTCGCACCGGCTTATACTACAAATAGTTAACCAGAAAAACAAGTTACAAATGTTTGCGCTATAAAAATAATTAAAGAGCAAATTTCCCTTCCGATTTACGCCACAAATCCGATTCGATAATTCCGAACTAATTTATACCTTGATAGATTGTCCTCGTTCTGCAATCCGGTAATTGTCGGCCATAATTGTTTATGCGGTTTTACGGGTAAAATTTTTGAATGCGTTGCGAGAACATGTAGAAGAGGCACTGAAAAAATATACACGATATAATACGTGAAGTTGTGACGCAACATATTTCCATTAACGTTGAAATTGACAATAACGTAACTCACCAAAACATGGCCTAAACGACGGATTTATAGTCTCGTTGCAAATATTTCCACCCCTAAACACTATTTCCAATTCCAGGTTTGTTCTATAAAAATGATAGCAATAAATTGCTGTTGTACAGCATAACACGAGATAAAATAACAGCAACACTTAAAACGTACCTGGCCACAGAAGATATAAATAGAAAAAACACTTCGACACGTTGAGACAACGAACAACTTTTATACTGATGGTACGTAGCGTTTGTCATGTCTTCCATTATGCAGCTCATTGCTTTCATTAAATTAGATTTTTGCTAAAAAAAAAATGAACACGTGATTAAATTTGAAGAATATAAGGGAATACAATGTTGCGACAATTTCGAGAAACCTACAGGCGTGGGAGGGTCTGAATTAATCAGATGAAGCAATTCAATAGCTAAAACACGCTGATGATTTGAACGGCTTTTAACCACCGCCGTGATTTCATCGATGTCCGGAGCAACCGGTAAAACCGTGTTTGCCAGCTGACGGCATATGGGGCACCAATATTCTCCCTTATCGACTTGAAGTGACGGCTGCCTGTTGTGAGGATGCTGATTTTCCCAAACGAGACAAACGCATTAGCAAAAGTTAAGACAAACTGGATAATATTGCAACGATTACGTCAATAACTGACCCGAAGAGATTGCAGGTATGTAGTTTGGCAATCTAAATGCAAATAATGGCCACACGTCCGCACATGAACGCCACCTTCCCAACCAATATTCACAGACATCAGCCTTGATACCTTTCAAAATAAAGATACATACCACATTTAATCTTAAGATAATTTATCTAAAGTGCAATTTTGCCATAGCAGACATTTTGCAAAACACTCGGATAATGTATTGCGTATTAAAGATATTATTTTATAATTTAGCCTTTAATTAGAAATAAAATCACCGATCCCGAAGCTTACATCATCAAAATTGTGGCCTAATTCGTCTGATCTCTTGCTCAAAAAAGAGGCTCGTCGTTGGTTAATTCCCAAGTTTCTTATTTCTTCATCGGAAAGCGGCAAGGATAAACGATTGGTATTATTGCTGGAAGAGCCTAACACTGTAAAAACAAAATCACGTTGTATTATTGTCAAATTGAATTTAAATTAAACATTTTTCGAGACAATATTTATTAAATGCAAACAAACCACTCGATGCCTGAAGCAGACAAACCAAGCCGATGGGTTTATCGTCTGTGGATGGGGATGTCTGTCCACATATAGAGCAATCGTACTGGGCACTGTAGCTGCTCAGAGGCCTCTCGACATTTTCTGAATCATCACTGACGTTCACAGATTCATCCTCCCCACACTCAACATCTACGATTTATACAAATTAGCTGTTTAAGACTAGGCACGAATCTTCAAAAACAAATGCATCACAGTAGAACTCTGTTTAAAAGTTTTTCCAAGGGACCAAAGTTTTCACCTAAACTAAAATACCCTTCTCTGATTTTGAAATTATACGTCGCGCCTTTATCCAGTCGCTCCTTTTTCATCGTCAGTCCAATGACCGTATAATTACGTTAATATACAATTGTTTCCCCGACTTTCGCACGAGCCGAAGGTAGGATTACTTTCCACTCGTGCGGATAAAATCTCTTGTTTCATTCCATCGGGGGTCATGAGTTTAGACTTCTTAAAGGGCAAAACTTCTTAAGCGGGTTCTGCGTATAAAGAGGATCTACAATACCATCCAAAACCCGCGTTATAGCGTGGGCCGGACACTGTATTATTAACAATATTCTAGTGCAGCATAACAAAAAAAAAATCCGCAATTAACCTTTGGACTGCTCCATGAATGCTTTTTGCTGAGAAGCAAATTCTGCCATTAATTTTTGCTGTCTTTCTCTGGCTTTCCGGCGCCTGTATAAACAAATCACGTGATACAATTATTGTCAATATTAAGAAGGGCAGAATAAACTTTCATAATTTTACAACAACAACAACAACAGAATATTCTTTCTCGATATAAAATCACCTGTCATTCTTATCAGTTTCTCCCTGTGAAGTGTCCATGGATTGCTGAGGCCATAACCTGTTCTGAATATCTCGGATTGTGTTGCAATTCTGATTACTCATTTGACAGATCCTAAAAAAATCAAAACAAATATGATCAATGAAACAATTAGTCCGTACATATATGGCATTATTTAAATAAGCCCCGGTACTGCTAAAAACGTAATAACAAGGTTCCACCGTAATAGATTTGTCACTTACTTATCAAGAGTCATTCCAATAAAATGCGGTCCACCACCAATTCTGGATTCACTTCCGTGTTGACAAGTGCTCGGAATTTGCGTCTGTGGAGTGTAACTGTTGGAATTTCCAGAAAGCTTCGAATGCAGTTTCAACAGGAGAGACAAAATGCTTTCGTTCACTTCGACATAGTTCGGCTGCGACGGTGGCAACGCTTTCATAGCTGCAGGCACTTTTTCCTGGTCGGTAGCTCTGTGATGTCCAGTCTTAAAAAAAAACGGCGGAGAACCCAATCAGCGAACGAGAGACGGGGAGGTGCAAATGACACATGGCCACAACTGGCAACACAGCGGAGACGCCATACCAATAACATATGTAGCGAACTGGGCACAGGGGAAGTGGGTACCATTCCAATCGATTGCTGCACAGCGGCGTTCATACGTCTCAAAAACATAGCATATCTCTTAGACAGGGAAGAGTGGGCCGCCATATTCTGAAACAAACACCTCATCTTGGTTGGAATAGTGCAACAAGCAACTCCAATGGGTAAAAGTGATTTCATAACAACTGGAATAGTCGTGAAAATAACAAAGGACATGTTTTATAATTTACAATTTACTAGTGTAGTCTGCCAAACTTATGAATCTCAACAGGAGTGAATTAATTTCCAACAGCGACAGTTTATATAAATTTGATTTGTAAATAACGTGGCACTCTGTAGCCGCGGCATCGAGTATGCCCTACCAGCAACCAAAGTGATTCCTTAATAATCCACATATATGACAGGACCTCCAGTATTATTCATGCAAAATAATTAGACAAAAATACACATACTGTATCTACCTGTGCAATGGCCCACCCCGCGTAAATTTACCCGACATGCATTTGGTCTCCCAGCATGATTTCGATAACAATCACAATATCCAAAAGTCGGTTACAAAGTTTTTTAACTATAATTATACATCGCAACTGTTGCAAAACCGACATGTACGAGGCCATTTCCTGATGTTGCGAGCTGCCAATTTAGTTTTGTCTTTACGAGTTGAAAAACAACACTTTCAATATAACAAATTGCCGTGCGTTTCCAGGGCATACATGCACTTAAAAATAATACAGAACCAGCAGGATAAAAGTGACGCTTGCCTTTGCAGAACATGCGCTCGCAGAACTTTGTTTACTTACCCTCGATGGAGGCAATGCTACGGAACTTTGGGCAGAATGAGGTTGCATGGGGCTCGAAGAGGACGTTGGAAGATAGATTAAAGGGTTTGGAACTGCAACTAGCTGCGTTGATTGCGGTGGCCTCAAAACCACTGCTCTGGGATCTGCTTCGACGACCATCATGTTTGAACCTTGCAAACCATTATCTAACCGATTAAAATTCACTTCTGCAAGATATGAATAATCGATAATGGATGGCATAACTACCTGAAACTGGCACTAAAGCTTGAGAAGTTGTGGGCGCAGTTAGCGAAAGAGGAATATGAGTTATCGGAAGTGCGCTCTGATCCTCTGGCGTGCCTGAAACAAAGGTAAAAAACGAGTCACTCGTATTCACCATTCTGCAAATTAAATATATCTAAAAACTAAATATGCAGACCAGAGTTTTTCAACGTTTTTTAACTCGTAGTACACTAAATCATGCACGGACTTGCATAGCTTTTCCACCAGGGATAAAATCGTTTTCGATTCTCCTCCAAGCTCCGTGGCACACTTGGGGCCCCATGATGGCACACCCGTTGAAAAAACTGACTCGGATGATATAAAAGTGAGCGTTACCAGCTTCGCTAGCGATGTCGTAGATAGGAGAGTCCAAGCCTGAGGACAACCCACCATCGTCCATATCAAACTCTGAGTAGTTGTCCACTTCCATGCTGGTACTTTCCAAACTTTCATTTGTTAAAATTACCTACAATTTGCAAAAAAAAAATGAAGCAAACATAACCTGTTAAACATTCTCAAAAAGTTTTACATGTTAGCTTTTCAAACAGCGGAAAAACTTTGGAAAAATCCACCTTGGAAATTGTTTGTTGCAAATTTGTGTGAATAAAACTACTGCTAAACCACTCTTTGAACTGTAGATCGGGAACTTCATCTTCAACAGTACCACTAAAGTGAAGCAGTTCCTAAAAAAAATACACAACGAACATTAAACGCCATATATGACGGAGTATCCGCATTTTACGGTATTTCAGAAAAAAACGATTTAATTCGTACCTTGCCAGAGAGGCTTTCAGATCCCGAAAAACTAACTGCCATGTCCAACAAATAAATACACAAAGACATCGCAAATTCAGAAACCGTCGGCTCGTTAACAGCCTGCAATATGAAAAATTGTTTAAGTATTGGCATTAGGCGATAGCAGGAGAAAAAAATAATATCAAATAAAAGCCAGAAATGTATACCTTATACAAAATTGAAAATAGCATTCCGTGCATTGTTTTACAATGCAACAGTTTTCTAGGATCAACGTAACCCTGGTGAACGGGGCCAGGCATTCTGAAAGGTGGCCAAGGACTTCCGGTATCTTTGAATTTCCCAGATAGATGGGCACTAGAATTTAAAATATCACATATCAAGCAGATTTACAAAGAAAAAAGGGATGACTTTAGATTACAAGAGTCACGCAATACTAACAATTGAGTAAAACGATCCAAAGAAGCTTGAAAATCTCTTCGGTGCACAGCCCGCAACAAAACATAAATGGGATCATAGTCGTATTCCCATATCTCAGCTAAACGTAGCGAGGGAATTAAGTATTTAGTAAAGTCATTGTATACCTTCAATAAAATACACGATTTTCGAATAAAAAGCACTTTCCAAAATACCACGATTACTTAACTGACCTTTAGGCACATACATTCCCTGCAACATGTTCCCACCAGCTGCAAAGTTTGGAGCTCTGTAATCCGAAACCTACCAAATATGAATTATTTTTAATAAGACATTTTTCATAAATAATTTCAGACATTCTACTTTTAAAAACTGAGTATTTTAGTCATATTTTATGTTGTGTTAATAATCGCTAATTTCGCCACAAAAAACTATTTGAACAAAAGCCAAGCTCTAAAATTCCCAAAAATCCAGTGTTTCGATTTGCTTTTCACACTCCAAAAACAAGTTCTCATGAATGAAGAAATACAAACCAAGGCCAACGTGGTTTCAAAATTCCTGTTCGGAGCCACAGAGCCACACTTTTCTGGCATCAAATCCGTCAGTTGACTATGAGTTTTATCACTCATGCAAAGCAACGTGACCATTTCCATCTTCGTTAGTTCTGCGTCTGACAGCCCTGAAGCATCATTCATAAAAATGAGCATAATTACAAGGCTCGATAAAACAAATCAACGATGAGATGAATCAAACGTTTACCTAAATTTGTACGAACGGAAAGTAAAGTTGCTAAAAATGTTAGCATTCCTTCTAACATGGCAGTCTCGTGTTCTGGTTCCATCGCATTTACATTAGGGATAGTATCAAAAGACAACCACTTGAGCATGTGAAATCTGAAAAAATGTATTGCCAGATATTTACCAATGAAAAGTTTTATAATTACGAGATAGCAATTTAATCTCCAAGAAATACTTTTAAATTACCTTTCGAGAACTGTTGCAATAAACCAATCTGGATCTACGTGGGTGGCACACAACTGAAGCAAAAATATATCCGCATCCACCATCGAATTGCAGAAATGACACTGAATGTAAGTCATTGCTTGCCCCTTCATTTGAAGTCCGTTCCGGACCCACATTCCACAAAGTATTTCACAAAAAGCAACCTAATTACAACAACGGTATGTTATTGCATGCACAATAACATCAAATCACATTTCATGATGTAGTCATTTACCTGTGCTTTTAATGGGTGGATCATTAAGTATTTTAAAATATCGGTTGATGGCAAAATATTTTCTAATTGCTCATTTTGATATTGAACCGCTTGGTTTATAAACACTGCCAAATATCGATGCAACGGAAGATGAAAAGAGACTTGCATTTGATCGACCTTAAACAAATAAAGCCCCAATTAAATTCAGCAACACAATCCTTGCATTAATTTCTTTCTTTTAGACTAGGGTGGTCCAAAATGAGACACCCAAAGCCGCCCTTTAGGTAGTTAAAGTTACACCACCCTGTTCTAGACATAAGCGACTGAAAAGTTACCATGTCCGTGTTTGGAAACCCAAGGTCGTTAAACCACTCCTGAAGCGTCGTAATACAGTAAGACAAAACTTCATGTGTTAAAGCGAGCGTTTCCTACAAAAATAAAACCATTGGGCATAAAATGACGCACTATGGGACAATACGAGACATTGGTTTTCGAAGAATTTACTCAAAAGTTAATAGATTACGAAGCTTATTGTTATCATACACAGCAATATTAACTAGACTTAAATGCAATAAAGTTATGAAGATAATTGTTCAAAACGCTAATGACCTAAATGACGAAACACTTACCGAATCTTTGAGATGGGCAATTAACGCCCACATTATTGAGGCCGAGGCTTCCAATTCGGCAGAGAATGCGGCATAGTAAGTGTTAGGCTCGAACTTTATATGCTGATGCAACTCCCGTCTATTTGAATTCATTCCTTAAATGTAGAAAATAAATTGTTGCATTAAAACAGCAACAAATTATTTCCGGCAATAACTCTCAACAAGCACAGTATTGTTTACCTTGAAACTTGGATAAAAACTTAAACCACATTTCCAAGAGGGAATTATCGCCGAGAAACTTCAACACAATAGGCTTGTGAGACAGGACATTGTTGAGGTCGCTAAGTAGCGACCAGTAACGATGATCTTTCATCACCTCATTGGTGCAATCCACCGAGTAATGGTGATTTTTTTCCGGTACTTCTCATTAAAATATGACAATCAATGACTCGCCAATTATTTCGAACAAATGAAAAATATGTTAATTTATTAATTTAGAGTTACCGTGAAGAGTACTGGGTATTAAAATCTGTCGCATCATATCCTTTAAGCTAATGACCATGACATGAAGCAGGTGCAATTCTTCGGTCATACGTAATGAAAGAACGGCATTGCTAAACAGCTGAACGCTCACGTGTACGACTCGACTGGACAATTTGTCGTGATCTTTGGACTTCACCAGCATAACTGCGATCCGAGAATAATGCCGGACAAATGCTCTCGTGAATGCCTCCTGCAAGAAACGAAACTTTAACATTATTTGCGGACACCACAGTGAATCGTTACTGAACGAGACTTAAGTATGACAAGGGCTGTTTATTTGTATCATGACACAACAATCTGAAATAACTAAACCATGGCAAATACCTTGTAAGTATCATCGGGAAGCATGTTCAGTAAAAAACAGACCAGCTCCTGGGGAAACTCGAACATAACAGTCCAAAAAACTAATTCGTCGAGAAACGTACGGTGAATCAAGTTGTTCTGCACAGAAACATAATCTGTAAAGTTAAAGGAAAAAGGCAACGTTTCGTTACATTTGACAGCAATGAATAAATAACAACGTGCACAGAATTATACGTACAACTCTCGTTAGACATCGATGGCACTTGCAAAAATTGTAGCGCCTCCGCATATTTTATAGAGCTATTATTTATGTACAGCTGAAGTTCGTTCGCCTCAGATTTAGCTGCACGAAATAAATAATTCTGTCAAAACTATATTTAAAGATTTCATACGAACTAATGTGAAAATATCTTACCGTTAATAAGAGTTCTGTAGATCAGAGGATTTATTAATGCGTCAGTAATAACATGTCTCATCGCAGCCCCGAGTTGGCTAAATCCGTGAAGTACTCCCAAAAAATTACTTGCCGTTTGAATGGCATCACTGACAGAATCTTGGCCAGTTACTAGAAACACAAGCAAATGCACAATATTTGACGGAGATCAGGGGAACACAAACACAATGAGTATACTGTAGATATCAACTTACGTGGTTGACTGTTATCTCGAAAGTGCTGTACCAATCTCAACATGAGCCTGGGTAGTACAATTTCAGCTACACATAGCAATTCGCTAGGTGCCTTTGGTTTATCTATTTGCGCCTTTGGACCGTGCTTATGGCAAAACCTGAAATTTTAAATTAACATTTCAATATTGCAGTGTCGATGTGTCCGGTCACTGATCACTCTCATCCGAAGGTGGCCCCAGAGTGAGGTTATGCAAAGTTAACCTCTATTTACATGAATAAGCAGTCTGCCAGAACACAGACTAATTATGACTATGGCTATTCATCCGCACAAAATTGAAATACCGTTTCTTATATTTGTGATTTTTAGAACTTATGATCTTACCCGGATTCCTTCATGACGCTCGTATCCCCACAATCACACGCTCCGCCCGCTTGACTCCTGAACATGTTAAAATCGTGTCCTTCATGATTGCCTTGTTGAAAGCAGCTTGCACATAGTGACATGCAGGGTGAGATGCCACACGTTCGACATCTGTATGCTACAAAATGTGCTGTCCAAACCAGTCCACATGTTGTGGCATTATCGTACTTTTTCACTGCAAAAAAAGACCCAAAAGTGTAACTAACTTTACTTTAATAGATTCAAAACATAATATATATAATAGATTACAGCCAACCTGTTGCAGCAAAATCTTCAGGGGTTTGACCAGATGCCACTAACCATCGACACCAATCTAAGGCTTCTTTATCTGGAACTGGCTTCCTGGGGTCAAGAAGGTCGTTCAATTTATCCGACAAGGTTCGGGACACATGACCATTTGCACATTGCTCGCGAATAAAACCTGCCGTGGCCATCCTGCCTCGTTTTTTTATGTCGTCCTCCGTCATCATTTCACTTAATTTTCAAGTCCACCATTACCAGATTGTCCAACAGCTGATTTTTTAATTGGGTTTAAAGCGCCTTAATTAACTGCAGTGATAATTAAATTATAATCCTCGTTAAACCCACTCGTCGCATTGTTCGTAGTGCGGACTTAACTGCAAATAGTGACATCAGAAGTAATTTTAAAATAACCAAAAATGTGGTTAATTACTTTATAAGGTTCCAGAACAACTCCAAACAGCACCATGACCTACTAACCTGAAGAGTACGAATTTCCTAGCAGACATTTGCACCTACGTTTCCTTAAAAGGAACCTTGAACATCGGAGGAAACGAATGGTTTTCTCCGAGGCATAATGTAGACAATTTAAAAAAACAAAATTTTCGTAAAACGTACTCTGAGAAAATATAGGAGTGGAAAAAAACCTAAAAATATCAACTGTTCCACTCGAAAATGGAAAAAAGAATAATAATGCAACAGTTAGGGACTAATGTCCAAAGTTGCGTGACAGCACTGCTACAATTTCCCGAAATGCAACACGAAGATTGCAATTACAATTTTTTTTTTTCATAAACAAACACAAAGTTTTAAGTAAATGATTAAATGTCTTACTTACATTAAATTTTACGGCTATTTATAACTTATTAGTAATTCCTTAATTGTGTCTTAGCTTTTAAAAAATTATTTTCAAATTTAGCGCCGAAATTACAAGAAAAGTATCGTCATATCTGTCCAAACATGGATACCTACATGTACAGGGTGGCCACAAAAAGTTTTTTTCTTCATAAATTCCTAACTTTTTTGTTTTGTAATAAAAGTAAATCCAATTTTGCACAAATATAGGTAAAAAACGTACGAACAAAATAGCTATTTCAATTTGTACTCAAAGTGTCCTACAGCCATGTACATATATATATATAGTATATATTTATCTATATAGGTCCAATTTCTGGTCTAGCCAACTAATTGTAAATAAAAAACATTATAAATGCTCGTTATTCATTTGATTCTAGATAATTCGGAAGAGATCTTCTGAAACTTACGATGTGCCGTGACAATGTTGATTCCTTGTTCAGTGTGCCAAAAAATAAAATGGAAATAATAAACTTATGCATCCATTTATGGACGATGTATAAATCCAGTGTTAAATATTTTAATATTTTGATATAAACTGCTAAACAAATATTTAAGGTGATTAACCCATCTTATTACCTCCCAAATTTTCATCGATGACATCACTTCAACATTCCATACCTTCCGGAATAGCCTTATAACGCTCAATTCACGCTTTAAAATTCATCGGAATTGTTCCGCTGTTTATTTTAAAATATTCAGTAATATTTAATTTTGTTTTTTGGGAGTGTTTATACTATATTATAAACTATACATATAGACACGTGGAATCAACGGTTTACTTCCCTAAATGCATTTCTATACTATTGGCCCATTCAATGTAAATGATGGTATGTTTTTTTATTTAAATACTCAGTCAGATGCTATATAAAATTGTCGTAAAACCTGGAATCGTGTAAAGATAAGCCCAATTTTGGTACAAAAAAAAGGCTAAAAAAACGACACTTAAAATAATATAACTATGGCTCAATGAGAGAAGTGTTAAATGTATTGTTCCTTCCTCAACTGAAAAATTTTGTATGCAAGAATTTTTGTACACACTATATACACTTTACGGCATTTTTATATGTGGTGATATTAAAATAATATATATTTAATTGTACGAACTCAAATGATGTATGACCGTTAATGATATACTTATAAAAAGGTCAAATTGAGGTTTTAGGAACATGAAAACCATAAATTATTAGTTTGAAGTTTCCCGTATACATATTTTTATTAATAATTAGTTTTCTGAAATTTTTGTTTACACTTTTAATCGTAAAATTTTCCTTTCATGTAATGCATTATTAGTTTGGATGGATTTTGTGGATAAATTTATTGGAATTTTTAAGAAATTTTCATGAATTTCTAATAGGAGGAAAACATTAAATTGAAAATAATGCAGGAGATTTATTATGTAAATTCCAGTATATATGGCTAAAAATTACCATTCAAATGATAAATATTATCCATACTTACAATCAAAGGATAACTAAGGATTATATATACAATCCCATATATACGTTTTCCAGCTTAGGACCGCAATGTTGGTCCATACAAAAACAATCACATTCTTCAAAAGTCGACAACTTTCAATCAATCATATGTATTCAATTAAGCTTTTATATTAATAAATTTTTAGAGTGTGTTGGCCTTCAAAATAGAGAGGGGGTTAATGCATTTGTTGATAATTTGAAGTAAAGTTAATTGATGGCGAATTGGACAATTTAATTGCTCGTTGATGTACTGTCATCATTAACATTACACACTGGTCACCTCCAGTGGCATTAGTACGATTGTGTGTACATTTATAACGTATAGATAATATCTTAGACACACAGTTTTCTAATCTCCTTGAATATGATTAAATGTCATTTGAAATCATCTATAATTAAGCCTAAGTATTTTTTTTTAATTAACTGCTGATCAATTTTAAGATATATATATATATATATATATATATATATATATATATGTTGATAATTGAAGCAGAGTGTAGTGTTGAGTCGAAATTCTAAAGAAATAGAACTTCGAAGCATTGAATAAAAACGAAAAAAGCTGTCTCTTCTCTAGTTTTGAAAACTAAAAAAACATCTACAATTTGCTTCAACTCAAGTATAATAGTTTTTTTATTAAATGGTTAACAGTTAGTGCTGCGCCATTTCGGTTTGTTGAATTTTGATTTGGTGTTAAAATAGGCTAAAATTATATGGAAATCTGAATTGTGTTATTTGGAACAGGTGAATTTATATTTTTCAATAGACCCTCCCCAAAGTTAAAATTCCGGGTGGAAAAATCATATCTGGACAAGGTATAGACATACATGGATATAAAACTGGATATATATAGTACATAAATGGTTAATATATGCAGTATTTTCAAATATAACTCATCAATTGCCAAATAAGATACATATCTGGACCATCATATATAAGTTAAATATGGCCCAAACATGACCTTATATGGTCCATATATAGCTTTTTCATTTGCAGATATGCATGAATATTTCATCAGTGTGAACTGCATGTGAAATGTACCAGATATCAGTTAATTATCACCGCTGATCAAGCAGGATTCGTAAAAAATGACACCTGTTTTGTGAACCCTTAAACACTTTTTACAGAAAAATAATGTTTATATCGTTCAAAATGTGTATTTTTTTAGCATTATTTGTACGATGAACACGCATGTATACAATACCAGTTTCGGATATATTGACGAATCTTCATGATTTGCATAATTATAATCGTTATTATTTATCAATTGTCTAAAACAATGTGTAAACCGGCTACTACTGCCCTATTTGCCATTGTCATAAAATACAATTTTATTTGCATACTTTATCATGTATGAATTTTCAATAAATATCATGTCCTGGTTTTTCAACTCATGTCATTTATTTGAAATTTCCTGTAATTTTTCATGATTTAATTTCATTTTCCTAGAATTTTGTAAGCAATATGAGGGCAATTGGATCAAACATTTCATTTTAACAAGTAGGAATTCTTCGAAAATATATATGCGGAAATTCCTTATCATAAATACTCGTATATTTAAGCATAAACTGTTGTTGTTTTACACTAATTTCAAGCATAATTCGCGACTTTTCCAAGGTGATACAAATTCAAAGCAAATTTCCCAATTTTACCAATTTTCAAGTCTGCTGAACCCTACATATAGGTAAATGAAACTACAAGGAATTATTGCATCGATATATATATATATAGATGGAAGACCGGAAATCGCAGTAAGGTAACTTTTTTAAAGTATAATAATTTTATCTCATCATAATTCAGTCGCAACTCAATACATTTTTCAGTCTAAAAATGATAAATACAAATTATTATAATCATTTTGCATTTTTTTTTTTAATACATCAAGTGTGTCACTTTAATTTAGGTGGTGGGGCTTCATATAATGTTCATCCGCAACCACTAAGTTAATCCACAAAAAATGTTTTAGTAAAAAGTGTCTCAATGCACCCTAGTGTCCTTTTCAATGTACATGTACATATATTATATATGGCTAGACTGTAGTCCATACATGGCTGTTCATGGCTTTATGCTTTAATAAGGGCCATATATAACTTTTCCACCCAGGTCAGATAAGATGGTTTCTACTGTATATAAATTCATTCAGACTTCATTTACCCATTCACAAAGCTAATCATAAAACACCATATATTTTTAAATTGTAAATTTTGGCTAAAATATATTTAAAAATTTCAAAATGTGTTGTGAAAGAAAGTAGTTAAAAATGCTTTTATGCGGTTGATTAAACTCGGTCACGCCGTCTTTTGAAAAATATAAGTAGCCATTGGCAAAACATTAAAAATAAAACAGTCCATATTTAGATATTCAAAAATTCATATATGTTAAAGAGCTCTTTGCCTTTCTTCCCATATGTATATATACCCTCAAAAAAAAGTAATGGCTGTAGCTTTTATCCCGCAGCCTGCTTTTGAAAAATTACTTGTACGATGGTCAATAGCGTGTTGTTATATAAATTCATACGAGTTTATAAAAACTGGATGGACAAGTTGAGCCAAAAGCCACAAGATATATCCAGGAAAAAGTCGAAAGAGGGGTTTTAATTCGAAGGATCCCAGTTGTTAATGTCATGAATTAAGAGTTTTGTATTTGGCAGCTTTTATGTACGTCCAACTCCAGCTGGCCAATGAGGTTGCAGTAGCGTGGGAAACAACATCCATATATATATATGTGTATGTGCCCGGCTTTTTTAGCTATAACTTATATAAGCGATGGATGGAGAGTAGATCGCTACTCTTATCCACACTTTATGCTACTACTACTACTATTGCTGCTTGATTCGCGAAAATATGAAAGCAACGGGGGCTTAATCCCCCCATATCTAGGAATTTGGATATGTCCAACCGTATCGCACTCTACCACACATTTCTTTTTATTCGTATAGGAGTTCACTCAACTAAAATTGTGCTAACAGACAGTTGAATTGAACACAAAAAAACATCTTGGAACCAGGAGTGAGAAATAACTACACAGCAGGTAAAAAACCTTTTTTCTATATACCTATTTGCATGTATGCTAATGACGAGGCGAAATAATACAGAAATTGGAAGGCAAATTATATTGTATTTTTCAGTTTTTTTTTAGTTTTTGATAATGGTTACAAATTGGTGGTTGTAAATCGGGTTTTGGACACGTCAAAAACATGTTTAAGGTGTTATATTTACGAAGTTTTATTTAAGAGTTTCGACACAATATTTCATGTTTTAGAAAATTTATTTAAGGTATAATGTTTAAAGGGATTTTGACCAAATCTTTTTGGTACTTTGTTATTAGAGCGAAAATTGTGGAAATTTGGCACAATTTTCCATGTTTTAGAAATTATATTTAAGCTAGGTGTAATATTTAAAGGGTTTTGACCAAATCTTTTTGGTACCATATTATACTATAGCAAAAAAATGAAGAAATTTGACACAATATGTCATGTTCTAGAAATTATCAATTTAAGGTGTAATATTTAAGGGGTTTTCACTAAATTCTTTTGGCATCACTATAGCTATAAATGTGTAAATTTAACACATCATTTCAGATTTTAGAAATTATTTAACAGCACAATTTAAATTGCTTTATTTAAGGAGTGCATATTTTTTGCGATTGTGATGTACAAAAATTATCCGTTTTTCGCACTAAACTTCATCGGTTAAAACCTTTCTCTCAAACATAATCCTCTGATTAAAGGATGTTTTTTACAGCTTGTTTCAGAAATTTCTTCTAAGAATAGAGTTGTATTATATATTAAGATTAAAACGACGTCATAATTTTAATTCGTTTTACAGTATACCTAGGAGATATATATATATATATATATCTGAATATTGTAAAGCTTCTCAGAATAAACTAAATTTAGAGTCAGTGACGTCATACTGTAAGCATGATAATACTGAAGTTAAGACTCCTCTTTTGAAATTGGCATCATTTTTATTCTCTGATTAACAGGTGCATGGATATTCCCATCCATTTCTGGTCCAAAGTGACCCCATCATGTGGGCTAACTTTGGGCCCAAGGCGTTTCTCGAGAAATATCCCTAGTGGACAAAAATATATAGAGGCATTCATGCTATATCTCCTATATATGCCCATATTTGATATTTTCCATACAGTATGTCTGAAAACATTTACAGTAATACGTATATGGTTTTTAATGTCCATGTATGGAGTTAATATGCTCACAGCATAACAAAGGCACTAAGGTTTTTACTTTTCAAGGGTTTCACTCCAAGGGTACTTTTTAGTTAAATAACAAGAAAATACAGAAGAAAATTATCAAAATTGTAGAAACTCAAGTTTGGGTCACTACCAAACTCCATCCTCCGCTCATATCTGCTTTTCGACTAACTTTGGCCATATATAACTTTATCTAAGTATGTCGGATATTCACGAATAATAGTTGGGGCATACAGGCGCCACAATAAAAATGGCTGTCATTTAATTAGAATGATGCTGAATTTAGAATATTGGTAAGTCACCAGAATATAACTGAAGACTGAATCTCAAACTTACTGAAAAAGCCCCATTGAAACCCACTTCAGACATTCCAAGATGTCTGGCCAAAAGTTACCCCCAATGGCCCCACATGTCCCAACTGTAACCCAAAACAGGCCAAAGTATGAAATTTAAAGTATTCAAAAATCGTGTAGTGTTTTTTTAAATATTTTTATGAAAGTGGTTAAATCTATTAACCGGTTAATTGGTCTGCCATATGTAGCCATCGATCCATATCTGAGAAACAACATCACACTGCATAATTTAAAAACAAGTCGAGCTTTGCAAATTACTTGGGCGTGACCACTGCACATTTTAACACTACCCATATATAAAATAGAAGCCTAAAAATATGGCCAACGGGCATTCATATTAAAGGTTCCCATTTTAATTATGATGCACAAGTAACTCAACGAAATTTATGATTAAAATAAGATCAGTATTCAATCACTGTCAAGTTCAATCTTGAGAACGACAGCCGGACTTAAGTAAGCGATGTCATTTACGATATCGTGCTTGAAACAATTTTGTAATTATAGTGTAAATGTCAACTATAAATACATATATGTAATGCACGATACCGTTATGTTTTCAAGGGTGGAAAAGTTATATATGGCCATTGTAGACCATATTTAGCTTTTGATATGCCGTATATGGTCATATTTAGTCCTTGAAGGCCATATATGGGTCGTATTTAGTCCTTGTTAGGCCATATATAGCTACATATGTCTAGTCTTTGATAAACCTTATAAGGGCCATATTTAGCTTTTCATGTGCCATATATGGTGAAATTTAGTCATTATTAGGCCATATTTAGCCATATCAGAGCTATATTTAGTTCTTGATAGGCCATATATAGCCTTGTCAGGGCCATATTTAAGCTATTGATGTGCCATATATGGTCATATGTAGTCATTGAAGACCATATATGGGCCATATCTAGCTCTTGATGTATGTTATATGATCATATTTAGTCCCTGAAGTCCATATACAGCCATGTCAGGGCCATACTTAGCTCTTGATGTGCAATATATATATATATATATGCAAAATTTCTAGTCTAGTCACATGAGCCATACATGTCCATCCATACATGGCATTTACTAACTTTAAACATGTCATTATTTACAGGTACATTTGTATTCCAAGGATAACAATTGTTTCATAAGAAGATAAAAGGTTAAATTTCCTGTTTTTATTCAACGCTTTATGAACGATTAATCAAGCTTATAATTGAAAATTATTGATTTGAAAAAAAAAGCTTCCTATGGCTAAAAAAACATGTTAAAAAGATGTTTTTTTATCTAGATTTGATGATATGGCTTCCGTAAACAATTCTCGCGATCGTTCACGACCTCTGGGTCATGACTAACAAATGACAATGTTAACGCCCTTTGTATTAATATTAACAAAATAAGTACTCCCAACATTACGTACGAGTTTAACATGGAATCTCCAAAACATAGAATGTACTAATAAAAGATTATTATTATGCTAAACTGATAAAAAATATTTCACGGGAATATGGGAGGTGTGTTTTCTTTCTTTTCTTTTGCTGTTTCCACTCAATAGTTATTTTAAATAGGTGTTTATAAAGTGCGTGTTTTCAACCGTTTCAAACGCATGAAATATTTAAAAGACATTTTTAACAAAACAAATTTTTATAGAAAATAATTTTTTGAACGAAATATTCAAAGTTAACCTTAAGATTGAGGTGAATGATCTTGAGTCATGCTGGCATTGAAGAGGTTTAGATTATAGGCCATTAAGAAAAAATTACTGGTGGAAAAATATATATGGTCATGTTGTGCCATATATGGTTATTGGGCCATTGCATACATAGCCATGTATGGACCATTGTATAGATAGCCATATATGGGTCATTGCATACATAACCATGTATGGACCATATTTCACCAATGACGGGTCATACAAACATGTAACATAGCCATGTATGGACAGTATTTTGTCTATGATGGGTCATATATAAGAAAGTAACATAGCCATGTATGGACAGTATTTTGTCTATGATGGGTCATATATAAGAAAGTAACATAGCCCTGTATGGGGCATTGTATACCTAGCCATGTTTTGACATGACCTGGAAATTCTCCATATAAGTCCAGATGAGGATATATGGGGTATTTTATACAAATCATTAGTTAATTTTTACTGTCACGCCATTATTCTTTGATAAACTTTAATAAATTGCGTCATAAATACGACTTTTAAAATTTTTCGTAATAATTTAAAAATAAAAATGATATTAATTAAATATAAAACCTACTGTAGTTTAATTATTGTAGAATTAAACAAATAAATGTTTCCAATTAAAAATCGTTTACTACCTACGCAATATTTATAGAGTACTTAAGTGGTAAGTACTTCAGTCGTATAATCGTATTTCCGTTAGGATTATAGTTTTTGCTTACTTTAGATTAATCCATATTTATAGTCTCCATATACGTAATAAATGAGCCTTTCGAAAATAAACTTATAAAAATAGATATGGATTAAACTTAAATCAACGTCAGTAAAACCTCATGTGATCTATTTTGATAAGTATCATGGGTTTGGTACGATATGTATGGAGATATATCCTTACAATTTTAGACTAATAGGACATTTATTGAATTCACTAAAAATGTTTTAGCAAAATGTTGTCTCAGTGCTCCCCAGTCTCCCCTACTAATGCGTATCTGCAATTAGTATATGACGTTATAATTCTAAGTAAAAACAACTGTTTTACCTTAAAAACATTCAACATGCACGAAAGATAAACAATTATATATTTTAAAATTTGAAACAATAAACATATGCCTGATGAATAACTTTTTACATAATAATATCCTGGTCTGTGATTTAAAAATTGCATACAATTAATTGTATGCATAATCTTCTGTTGATGTATATAAAAAAATGTAAAAAAATGAGGTTTTTCATTATTATATATGTATATTTTCGTCTACTTCCTTTAATACACAAGTTTGATTTTGTACGCATGTATATAACAATGACAACATCCATATACAGATTGTATAATTCGCAATATAATTTATTATCTGTGTCTTTCTATATAGGGTGCTATCATATATATGCACACAAACATGTATCATAAATAATATCAGGATTTTATGAGGTACAATCAACCTTATATATTTTACAACATTTATCCTTGTTTGGAACAACTGGATGCCATTTTGAATCAAAATGTCAGAGTGAATTTTTCACAAATTTACACAATTTTTCAGTTTGGATAACACAGATTGGATAACACAAAAAATTGACTAAATTCCAGATATGCATGGTAAGCTTAAAAAATAGCTGAAATTTTGTTATTGCTAATCCATGGGTGAAAGAATTATAAAGAGCACATATACGTAAATGGCTTTATATAATTAATATAAATCACGTATTAAAATTGAACTGAAAGGTGAGAAAATTTTGTCTGAATTTTGTGAAAAAGTATGAAGTCTCACGTTCGCATTATAATATAATAAATCGGCGTTCTCATTGTTTTGAATAAACCACGATTAAAAGTAATATGTCACTGTGTGTGTGCATATTTATTTTTGACTGACATTTCCTAAGATTTAGTGCAAACTTTTCTAGTGTTAGTCATATGAAAATATAAACGGCACGAACAAATTATGATTATTACATATTCGATATCATGCACTTCCGGAAGGCGCCTCGATGCATATTTTACTAACTCAAAAACGGTTTTAATTTATTATTTATTATTCCTGATGAATGTATTTTATGAAAACTTATTAACACTTTAATACAGCTGAAAAAGGAGATTGCTTTTGTTGTATAATGTTTATAAGTAACATTGAATTACAGTGATTCTATAGTGAATTTTCAATCACTGTTTTAACGATCTTTAGTATATTATAAACTGATCAAAATTTAACGGTCAATTAAGTGAAACTTACAAAAAATCCAATTCGGCAATTAATAAGACGGGGTTAAAAGAGAAGGCCAATGGTCACCAATATAACACTGACTTTAATGGAATTATTGTTCAGCTTTTTAAAATTCTGAGCAGTTTGAAATGTTTTTGAACGATATGTTTAATTTTTATTTTCATCACTAATATGTTTTAGTTTTTTCCAGTCACATTAAAAAATGGAGGAAATAAGTGAAACAATTTTGTATACAAATGGTTGCATTTCAATGACTCTTAATAACCCTTAGATTAAATACAAATACCGAGAAAAGTTTAAGAAAGAAAGTTTGCGATGTACACTTAGGTAACAAGAATTCAGAGTGAAATATAAGTTGTAAATATGTCAAGTTAATAAGTGTCATGCTGTTTTCAATCAACATTAAAAATGTACGACATGTCTGGCATTAATAATTAGTTGACAACATGCAAGAATTGAAACCCCCCATTTATAATGACTTCAAAATTTATTCTGTTTATGTTAGTGTAAAATGCGGATACTTTAGACCAGCATTTGGTGATTTTATGGAAATCAGAAAATATGTTCAATAATTACGACTCGAAACTGAGCAGGTCAAATAAAATCAATCCTCCTCTTTCTGAATATGGCATTATAGTGGAACCTCGGTTTACGAACTTAATCCGTTCCTCGACCCTGCTCGTGAACCGAAAAGTTCGTGATCCGAATCATTTTTGGCCACTGAAATTCATGTAAATCCAAATAATGCGTTCTTTGTCCTAGAATTTTTTTTAACATGTTATGGCTAATGTGTTGAAATAATTCAGAAATGAAATAAATATAAGAGAAATATTAGAAGACAGGAGTTTAATATACATATACATATCCATGATTTCCAACATTATAGGAAATAAAGACACCAACGTGGTGTATTCACGCTGACGTTGCTGCGAATCAACTTCATTCTGCATTTACTTTAACAAACATTGTTTCCATTAGGAAAATGTGTATTTTTCTACTCTATTTTGTTGTTAATTATATGATTTAAGTCTCAAATCGACATCATCAATGGATTCTCATCCATTGCATTTGCAATTGGTGTGGAAAAAACAAAAGACAAACTTTTGCCATATTTGAAATTGAGGTTCTTGAAACTAATATCGATTTTAATTTGAATCTTGAGAAATTATAATCCATTTTTATGTTTCTTGCATTTAGTAAAACTAATCCGTAACAAAGATGTTCTGCTAGAACTAGTAAAACAATTGCAGAATCTCAGACCTTTGATCGGTGGTCCAGAGAAATGTGTTCGTGAACTGAAGCATCGATCGTGAAGCGAAATAACAAATGGTTTTCGTAGACCGAGACGTTCGTAAACCGAGGTTCCACTGTATTTCCCATATTTAATATACTATATATTCATTATTTCATATTTTCCATATACAAATGTCTGTAAAAATTGCCAATTTATAAAATTACCATATTTCAGATGCAAAAACCTAAAATACCGTAAAATATGGATACTTTAGCCTGTTTTGGACTGCTTCGAGACTTTTATTATTAGAATATTGATCCACTACGTAACTTGTCATTGTTAACCGTTTTGCACAAAAACCTGTCAAGTTCAACTACTAGTATTAATGGTTTTTCTACTCATTCAGATTATTGTTCGACAACAAAATCGTTATCACATATTTATAATGTTTATAGCTAAACGACACGCTTATTTATTTATGCGTGATTGATTAATTGGTGAACAAATTAGTATAATGCGTTAATAGTGCCGTGACATGTGAACTTTGCATAAATATGTTCCATTTATAACCCACCAAGGGCCAAACATGGTCATATATGGTTTGTATAGGTTTTCCACTAATTAAGTTACATATCTGGCAAAATATACTTAGTTACTGAAAACTTATGGTCTAACATGGGCCAAATATGGTCATTTATGGTCCATGTACGTATAGCTTTTCCACTAACTAAGGCACATTTCGGGCCCATCATGACCCATGCTTACTAATTAGCTATTTTTGGTCCATCATGGGCCAAATCTGGTTATATATCATCATATATATGGTCCACATATAGCTCTTACACTAACTAAGGTATATGGACCCACAATTGGCCAAATTTGCTTATTTATTGGCTATTCATGGTCCATCAAGGGCCAAACATGCTCCATATAAGGGTTTGTATGGCCCACCAAGGGCCAAATATCTTCATATGTAGTCCATATTGTTTTTCCACTAACTATGGTACATATATGTATCTGACCCAAATGTATGACCCACGATTAGCAAAATATGCTTATTTAGTGGCCATTTGTTCTAACAAGTGCCAAATATGATCATATATATAGTATTTCAACCAGGGTACGTCGCCCTTTTTAGTTCTATCTGCTAAACAATTCCTATAACGGTATAAGCCTAACATAATCTGATTTTAATTGCACTATGATTATCACTGATTAATATCCCATTTGACAATTATTTAGCACAGGCTATTAAGTTTATGCGTAATAAAAGTATTTGATTCCATATGTGACCTACGTGGAATAAAGGATCACGAATGACCTGACTACCCAATCATGTTAAGCTGGGATATTGATTCTTGGATTGGACTTCATTCCCACATTCAGCCGTTGGTTCCGCCCATATCTTGGGCCCCTTTTGTTTAGGTTACACATATGGGAATTCAAACCCTGAAACTAATCCATTTCTTATAAGCATTCTCATGTTGGCACACACACACGCCATATCCGGATCAAATTGTTTTTATACGTTTTCTGGCAAGTTTTTTTTTGTTGATATGGTTGCCATAGAAACAACCAGAGTAACATTTTACCAAATATATACAGTATGTGTACACAGAACACGATACAAGGAATTTCGAGGAATCGCGGCTAGAAAAGCTATATTTGGACATGTATGGGCCATATATGTTGTTGTTGGTTGAGTTTTAAGGGCCCAAAGGCGACTAAGGCTAAAGAGGGCCCAACCAATCCTGTAGATTTGTACTGGACTAACCAACTAACCAGTACGTGCTTATCGTGTATATTCACAGAAAGGACCATAGACAAACTGGGCCCAGTTCCGAAAAACGATTGTGGGCCATATATATATATATAGCAATGTGTGGAGTTGTGGGCATACATAGCCGTGTGTGGGGTTGTGGGTATACATAGCCATGTGTGGGGTTGTAAGGCATATATAGCCGTACGTGTGGGGTTGTGGGTCATATATAGCCATGTGTGGGGTTGTGGGCATGCATAGCCGTGTGTGGGATTGAGGGACATAAATAGCCTCGTATGGGGTTTTGGGCCATACATAGCCATGTGTGGGGTTGTGGGTCATACATAGCCATGTGTCATGTGTGGGGTTGTGGGTAATACATAGCCATGTGTGGAATTGTGGGCCATGTGTAGCCATGTATGGGGTTGTGGGTCATGTACAGTCAAAACCCGCTTAATTGCACATTTTCTAAGAGGATGTACAGTACACATGTAAGCATTAGTATAGAACATATGTCCTGATATGGCATCGCATTGATAAAACATGTTCAACATTTCCCCTATTATGAACAGCAACCCAATTGTGTAAAATTTGAAACAAATGTTTTAATAAATATTGAATTAGAACAAAATAAGTTTACTAAATGTCCTCATATGTACATTCAAATCAAGTAGATCACATTGCTAATAAACAATGAACTTTTAAAAACATCAAATGTCCCAAATGTAAGTTTCATTTACATAATTCTGGCACAAATATGGAAAAAAAAAATATGAAAAATAAAAAGATGAAGTTTTTATTAATTTAAATAATGATTGCAATTGTGTTAATGGAAATTAACATTAGGCCTAATTAATAAATGAACTGTACATAAATTCAGAAAGTGTGACGATTATAAATAAATCTTCACCACAATAAACTTCCCAATGCAAATAATGTGGTGAAAGTCATTGTTGTATAGTCACATGTCTATATGGCGTTATAATAAATAGCAAATAAAACTAATAGGTCATATCATAAATTCAAAATTTACACAATTTGTTTTATGGCAAACCCATATATAAAACGTATTGTGCAATGAGATGTACTTCTTAACTTCCTGATAGCTACTTGTATATATATATGTGCGATATTAAAAATACATAGGGAATACTGGGAAGCATTGAGACATGGGGTAAGATGAGAGGGTGGCATTATTAAATACTTCTATGTATATGTTGCTAATTAATGCATATTTTATTGCTAATTAATTACAAACATCGTATTAGTTAAATGTAATTGCCTTCGATGCAGTTTAAGTTTGTATTGGGAAATCTCCGTGTTTTCAGACTACTGATATGGGGCAAGATGATACACAATAACTTAACGATCCTTTAATTTTCATTTTTTTGCAATTGTTGTCAATTTTGTAAATAATTTAATTTGTAATAAATTAATGTCAAAAATTAATTTGTATACGTCTAACATTGTGTGTGAAGTGTATTATTGGGGTAAAATGAGACATTCCACAAAAAAAGCTAGATTTCGCTTCATACTATTGTAATCCACAGCCACTTTAATCAAACCACATATCTTTGAAATTTTAGATCAATAGGACAATTAACGAACGTGCAAACAATGTTTTAGAAAAAAAAAAATGTGTCTCAATGCTCCCCACTATCCCCTTTAGCTGACAGGATTTGAATACAACGTAAAATGATAAGTACAATTGAACATGACAATGTCACGTTTACTGTTAAATTTTAAAATTAATCCTCGGGCTTTTTTCAAGTATTTTGCAAGATTAATTCTCAATACACGATTTGTAAATCGTGAGCTGAATGTCAACACGTGTTTTATTATCATCAACAAGTTTTCCTTAATGATATTGTTGTAGTGGCACAAGATTAAGTTGCTTCCTTAAGTAAACTTTCTAGTAAATAATATAATAGATTTCCTTCTGGGAAACATAACCACTATAAAACAGTCATTTATACGAATTTATCAACCATTTTTTTGCATAGACATTAAACCATCACACATTCGTACATGACATTATAAAAGTTCATAATTTTGATTCTAATACAGTAGCACCTGTCTAAAAGCAAAATTTCCGCCGGTCCCACGCGTATGCATTTAGACAGGTGCTACTGTATCACCATTTTGATTCTAAAACAGTAGAACCTGTCTAAATACATATTTTTCACCAGTCCCAAGCGTATGCATTTATACAGGTTCTACTGTATCACAATTTTCATTCCAATACAGTAAAACCTGTCTAAATGCATCCTGTGCAAATGAATAACCCTCTTTAAATGCATAAAATGTACTGGTCCCGTCTTGGAAACCCCTGTCTAAAAGCATATTTTAGACACGTCCCCAGCGTATGCATTTAGATAGGTTCTACTGTACAGTCAACAATTGTGATTTTGATATTATCACAAATCTCCAATATTTCTACACCAATCTTTTACCAATTTCTAGTTAAGGCATATCATCAGTGAAGGGTTCACACCCTGCCACATTTTGAAAATCTCTTATTCAGTTTATGATAGACGAAATTCAAGCTTCCTGACCTCAGTTTACGAAACGTGTTTACCAAAAAAAAAAAAAAAAAAAACCTTGAAAAATTTGGAGAACTGACATTTCAAGGAAAAATTAGACGGAAACCAATGATGGTAGCATGACGTACAGCCAGACGTGAATTTAAATGCCCTTTTGGTCTTTTTCCCAGAATCTACATCCACCATGGTAATATAACCATCAATGGTGTTCTCTTCTTCAGAACACTAAGGAAGGATTTTTTTTTTAAATGTATGAATATATCATTATAACCTGTCCTGTATTTTGGAGTCAAGAAGCATTGGACTAAGTTGAGTCGGTGGTACCGGGTACCATTGTGTACGGCGCAGGGGGTTAGTCTCTAGCTCCCGTGCCTTTAGGGCTTCAAAAAGGGCATAGTACCTCATGTGCTGATTAGTATTCACTTCGTAGCCCCAAATTGTTCATTAGTCTACACCAGGTGATGCTACAGGCGAAAGTTGTCTGGTTTTCCCTATTCAAGAGGGTGTCAAAACCCTAGTTGATGACAAGACAATGATTCCAACTACATAATCCATTCAACGTTCAAACTATTCATTTTCTCATTTTTAATACACCTATTAGGTGTAAACTGTCCATTTATAAAACTCCCAATGTTTGAGGGGGTATAACAAAGTGATTACCAAATTGAAACGTTTAAATATAGGTTCATGGTCGTGACGGTTTTAGAAATTATATCACCAAGGGCCATTTATGTCGGTCCATCACTGGACTAATAGCATACTATTTTTGAAAGATAATTCCAGGAGAAATTTATAGCTGAGCTTTTTTACTATAATTTTATTTAATGAGAAGCAAACTATATTAACCGCAATTTCAAAACCTTTAGGCTCTAAATTTGATGTAATAGACGACTGAAATGCCTTTTAAATGTATAAGTCGCTATTTTTACACATTTTTAGAAATTTGTTTTAGAATAAATTTTTTAAATTATTTGGAAATGAAGAAAATGTTCAGCTATAAAAGTACTAGCAAAGTATAGGATTTTGTGTGATTTTAAAAATCACTGTTTTCACACATTTTTAACAGTTTTTTTGAAAACAAATTGTGTAAATTATTGCAAACTGTAGGCAATGTTTAGCTATAAAAATATTAGCAAAACACAAGATTTTCTGTGATTTTTAAATGTAAAAAATCGCTTTTACACATTTTTAGCAGTTTATAAAAAATAAATTGTGTAAATTATTGCGAAATAAAGAAAATGTTCAGCTATTAAAATATTAGAAGAATTTAAGATTTTATGAGATTTTAAAATGCAAGAATCGCTATTTTTACACATTTTTTAACGATTCTTGTGAAAATAAATTTTGTAAATTATTGCGATTAAAAATATTCAGCTATAAAAATATTAACAAAATATAGGATTTTGTGTGATTTTAAAAAGCAAGAATCGCTATTTTTACACATTTTTAGCAAATTAATATGAAATGAGGACAATATTCGGCTATAAAACACATTTTTGGCAGGTTTTTTTTCGAATAAATTTTGTAAATTAATGTGAAATGAAAACTATGTTCAGCTATAAAAATATTAGCAAAACACAAGATTTGCTAAAAAATATTTTGAAAATAGTATCATTCTTCTGTACCAGATATTCATTTAGAATTTGATTAATGTGACTCACAAGGACATGTCTGAAGGTCCCAACGATCCATATCACTCTGTGACATAATCGATTATGAATATATCCCTACATATTTATGATTGAGATTCTAGACTGCTCCAGACAGACGAACCTCTCATTATTTTTATTAAATATTGTAGCTACTTGAAATGACACACAAATTGGAATGCACACAATTGAATGTACGACGAGGTTATTTATAAGGGTTGTTGTAATTTGTATTTAATATATAAAACTCAATAATAGAAAAATCGATTGCCCTAATCGATGACCTATGTATACATGTTTTTCAAAGCACGCCCTCGATCCGTTTTACCTTCACAAATCTAATGAATTAAAGATTGAAATTGTAGCTTCATGTTACATCCGAAGAGATAATGCATCGCTTTGACAACCTATATTGTTATCGACTCAAATAAAATAACAGATCGATATCATGCACCACCTGTTTATCATTCATTTATACATGAATCAATTTAAAAAACAAAACATTTATTTTAACTATACTTTTTCGATTGGTAATCTAATCATAAACATAAATACAAATTAATAATACAAATTATTAGTAACTGCAGTTTGAAATATTTCGATAGAAGACAATATTTATAAAGCAAGGCCGTGCACTTTTAATTGAGAAAAGTTGTAGTTTTACTTGAGAAATGTTGTAGTTTTGCTTGAGAAGAGTTGTAGTTTTGCGTGAGAAGAGTTGTAGTTTTGCTTGAGAAATGTTGTAGTTTTGCTTGAGAAATGTTGTAGTTTTGCGTGAGAAGAGTTGTAGTTTTGCTTGAGAAATGTTGCAGTTTTGCTTGAGAAATGTTGTAGTTTTGCGTGAGAAGAGTTGTAGTTTTGCTTGAGAAATGTTGTAGTTTTGCTTGAGAAATGTTGTAGTTTTGCGTGAGAAGAGTTGTAGTTTTGCTTGAGAAATGTTGCAGTTTTGCTTGAGAAATGTTGTAGTTTTGCGTGAGAAGAGTTGTAGTTTTGCGTGAGAAGAGTTGTAGTTTTGCTTAAGAAATGTTGTAGTTTTGCGTGAGAAAAGTTGTAGTTTTGCTTGAGAAAAGTTGTATCTTTACTTGAGAAAGATTGTTTTTACTAGAGAAAGCTTATAATTTTGGTTGAGAAAAGTTCTGCTTTTACTCGAGAAAAGTTGCTTTTTTTACTTGAGAAAAAAGTTTACTCAACACTTTTATATTTATACTAGATATATACATAAATACAGTACGATGACAGGATAACCCCAGTACCACAGTTGCTCACCTAACTGCAGCTCAAACTTGACCACTTCTAAGCTTCATCTCAATCTTAACCTCAAGCTTGAACATAGAAATAAAATAAATTTGCAGATGAACGTAAATTATACGACCAGAGACATGTAGAATGCGCAGACGGGAAGTAACCTTTAAAAATACTTCTTCCTTATTCAAATACATGTCTATTAAATCTTTCTACACAAATTTTTCATCTTTATTTTTTTAAATTTCGTTTAAACATGTTCAATGTATTCATTCAAAGATATTGTATTTTTTTAAAAAAAAATATCATAACGAATATGTAAATGAGTGTTTTGAACAACTATTTAAATTGACATGAAAAACATCCTTTATAAGCTCATATGTATGTACACTCGTAACTTTTTTAATGAAGAAACATGTCATCATTTAAAAAAAAGGATTAAAATATGCATTAAAAACCATCATACAACTTCTTCCATGTCCATATAATGAACATGCATATATGGAACTCATATCGCGATATGGGACTCATTATGTGTATATGTGACAGTCAATGTGTCAAGCTAGCCATTTTGTAAAATGACTGACCTAATCAGTCATTTTACAAAACGACTGATTCGGTCAGCAGTTGCAGGTTGCGGTTTTTATTTACAAAATGACTGAAAATTTAGCTTGATTATTTATTTGACTTATTGCCTGGTTAGGTTAGGTTAGGTTAAGTTATGTTATTACTAATCGTGTGTCATTATGTGACCAGTCATTTTGTATTTCCAGTCATTTTACAAAATGCCTGGTTTGACACATTGACTGTAATATACACGTAACCCTTTACATGTATACATAGCAACAATTGTTTCAAATATTGAGGTTTAGAATTCTTAGGAAACAATGTAACATTAAATGACATTTATAATGACAAATTGCAATGAAAGTGTTATTAAGAAACCATATTCAGAGAATATTGGCAAAGAATTGCACATAAAAGCGTAGTTCAATGTCATTAATTTGTACAAAAACATGTCTACTTGGCCATCAGAAGTCATGACGAATGAGTTTTTTAATCTTGTCTGAAGTTGAAGGTGACATGTTTTGTTGGTGTTGTTAACTCTTTCTCCCTTCAACAAATACGTCGTTGTATTAAACGATAAATGTTACCGAGATAATCAAATTCCTCGAATTACAACGAGTACTAGTAACTAGCTGGCACATTTTATTTAGATGACTCATGTTATACAAGTGCTATCGAATATTTCAATTCATTAGTCAGGCACAAAAGAAAGTAGTGCAGTGAACGGTAGTTTTATCACTCCTTTTGATCTTAATTTGAAATGATTTGCACAAAATGCATTGACAAAAATGATTTATGAATTTGTGTTGTCTGTACTTTTACTTTTAAAGACAGTTTACAAATTGGATTATGTACGAGTAAAAATGCCCTAAATACTCATGTAAAGTTAATAGCTTTGTAGATTAAATTATTTGGTTGAATTACAGATAAAGTATTTGTTTAAATTATAGGTAAAACATGCCCAATATCTGATATTTCCACATATACTCAATTTCTGATACTTCCACATGTACTCAATATCTGATGCTTATGTCCAATTTCTGATATTTCCACGTATGAAATGTCCAATGTGTAGATGGCAAATGTTATCTGATATTCCACTATTAGGTGTCTAATTGTTTTTAATTTAATTTCAATGATGCCTGTAATCATTATACGCACACGTGCATCAATATTATATAATCAATATGATGAGCTATGAAGAGGCTTAATTCGATCTAATTAATCGGCTTTAATTCACAACAATGCCAAAACGTTACGCATTAATGAAATATAAGAATATGTTATGTGTGCGCATGGTTAGGAATATTATATTTGTGATCATCTTCCGGTCTCTGTCTGGACATCATTTTCATTTTGTTTTGTTGGCAAATTAGTACAGACAACACCCAATAAGACTTATTGGAATTTTATACAATCGTATTTATACAATTATTATTTTATGAATTTAGGATGGAATTTGGACGCTTAATATACCTATCATTTTGGATATTGTTCAGCGGTATTTATGGACAAATAAATCAACATCGAGAAGATTTGGTCGCCAGAAACGATATTTTTACCATTGGAAATGATCCGTAAGTAACCAGAAATTTGATTTTCAGTTTATAAATACATTAGTCTAGGAATACCTCGCTTTATAGGGCCTAGATAGATTCCATAAAAGTGCATGCATGTATGGCTTTATAGATGCATGAATGACCCTTGTATGGCCTTTATGCCCATGAATAAACCATGTTTGACCATAGGTGCACGTATGGATAATGTATGGCTATATATAGGTGCATCAATGACCCATGTTTGGTATATTTAAAAATTCAGTTTAATATTAATGGAAAAACTATCCCATACCTAAAGGCTAAAAAAATGTTTATTCCCACCCGTGAATTTCCTAGTTTTTTTTAGGAAGTGGATTTTAAATATTTTAAAATAATTTAATAGAGTACAAATATTTTAAAATTAGATAAAGGGAACAACATTGAAACCGTATCTACTTCGAGGTCAACATTAAAGTTCACAGAAAATGAGTTTCACAAAAATGCAACAGATTTTTGTGTTCATCCGGCATGAACTTCCTTAGAATGATTCGCATTATTTTATCCAATATATAGAAAGCAGGAAATCTATCTCCTATTGTATATAATAATGTGATCAATGTATACATTAAAAGTAAAATCTTAATTGACTTATTCATGTGATTTAACCGGATTTCTAAAATTAGATCTCGTGAATGCACAATACAGCACTCACTATATGATCTACTACATTGTTATTATAATAATATAAAGTAGCAGAATGTGTATACAAACACTCGATTTAAATTAATCCCAATTGTTGAATAAAAAATGTTTTATATAAAAAAATCGGGCGATGGCAAAAAAAAAAATGCTTAAATAAGTAAAACAAACTAGTTCATTCAGGGCTTGTTTTTTTTTATAGAAATTTAATGAATACACATTTGTCATGAATTCATTCATGAATAAAATTTTACCATTTTATGAATGGTTTTATAAACATGTTCAATAGTAATTTTTTTTTTTTGAAAAAATCTCTAAAACCAGGATTTGGTTAAAATAAAAATAATGTCATATTTATAAAAACTTAGTATTTATGATACGCTTTGTATGCCTTTTTAATATATTATAAAGGGTTTAATATATGGTTTTCATAAAATATTTTACGAATACTTAATTGGGGACCGATCAAATGTCAATGATACCATAAAACATTAAATTCATAAGCAGAAAATGAAAATTTCAATTTCTATGACTTTTTAAGTTTGTAAAATAAGTTTGCTTGATTATGATAGGCACATTTTCAAGGACCCTCGTCCTGGATGTCCATATACAGAATGTCTAATTCCTGATATGCCCATACACTGAACCCCCAAATATGTGATTTTCCATAAATATATTTATGCCATATAATAAATTTTCCATCCCGTCGTCCTTGATAAAATCAACATGAGATCACATAAAAATTTAGTGAAAACTGTTGTAGACATGTGGATTCTTGGAAGGTAGCTTCGGCTTTTCCAAAGAGCCCAAAGCGTTCTTGCGTAACAATTAGGGCATAATTATGCATCTTATATATGGTTTAGGCTAATTTTTGGAACGTGATAAGTGAGGACATAAAAGATTGTACAGGATGCCAATCATCTAACAACCTTTGATATGGTAGCAATTATATGCGGGGCACGTATACGCTTGTTGCCAAACATGTTGGATTCCTGTCATTGTTGACAGGAACTTTATAACTAAACACATTATTCAGTTGGCGAAAGCGATAATTTGCTAGTGCTCCTTCATTTTGACCTTACATATGTATAGTGCGTCGGAAGTGGAGATATGGCCAAATCTGAACAAAAAAACAACAATGTTAACACGGGAGCAAATTAAATACATGCTCGTGTTCAACATTTTATTAATTCAAATCGACAACTGATGATAATTATGTGCATAGTTTTTTATGCTAACTTTGATAGTAGTGTTGTGATTTGTCTAGGGCCATATACGTCATATTACGTCCCATATAATATTTTAATATTTCAATAGAAACATTCTATAGTATACAGTCATATATGACGTTGTATGCTTTTAGAGAGGTTATTCATTTACACAGGTTCTACTGTAGTTGAATAACGCCTAATATATTTTTCAATTTCAGATCTTACGTCATAATAGCTTCTAAGTTACTTCGCCCTGGCAGCGTTTATGCATTAGCAGTTAGTTTATTAAAATCAGCACCGAGTTGTTACATTCAAGCATTTATATCGAGAGATGGTACTGAAATAGCGTCTGCTGAACACGTCTACGAACCTGGAGACACAAATACAATGTTGATGAAGGTAAATCTACAATTTTAAACTACTTATTTCCATATATACTTGTAACTTGCCGTTTAGGATCCAGAATTATGGAATGAAAATAAGTAGAAACTTAATTTTAAATGTGATCCAAAGGGCATGAGGAAATAGAAATTTATTATTTGGACTTAATGTACACTTCAGTACTTCTACAGTTCAAGCAACAAATGTTGAAAGTCAGCAATTGTAGTCTTTTTTTTTTGTACATGGATAATATAACAAAAACAAGAATCTAAACCGTATATGGCACTTCACTGGGATATTTATAAAGAATACATTTAGGAAACATGTTTTCTAAAGCAGCACACATGTTCAATGAATTTCCAATAGAAAGCCCAATGAAAAATGATAAAACTCATAAATCATTTCATTGTGAACAAATGTCTGCTGGCAACTGGAGCAACAACAACAACCACCACGTTGAACATTGGGCTTGTATCAGAAAAGTTTCCTATTTTGTGTATCCATCACCATCAAATCTGAACTTTTGATTAATTGTATTTATATAAAACTACCATTTTATAAGATAAGAATAGACTCATTTTTTGTTAAATTAAACGGTCACAACAGTGTTTTTCAACCCATTTATGGCACCCAGGTGGTCCGTGGAAGTTTTGGTGGTAAAGTACGATTTTTCTGTTTTAAAAATGCACCTTTTTTAAGTAAAAGTGCGATATGGAAATACCGCACATGGTCCTATATAATTTTTTCAACTTGGGACCGATCTAAGGCAATATTGCGTTATGCCATTACTTTGGTCCCAGGACTTATCGTATATAAATATAAAGACATTGAAACTATATATTAGTGTAGATCATTATCCTGTATAAACATGATAGGGTTAATTTTAATGATATATAAAATATCATTATCGATCATTTACTGCGTTAACTTGTCAGAAAAACAAAAACATGTCTGTGATTACACTTCTTATGGGCCACACATGTATATGGGGAGAACAGAGTCTAGACCAATTGTATCTCAGGATAATCCATATATGCCAAAAACAGCAATTTGACACGCTATTCATCACGTATACATAATGTTTTAGCTATTATTCTCATGAAAAGCAAAAACATATCCTTTGATGCCAAACGCCCTCATTCAACATCGCATCTGAACAATAATTATCATTAATAACCTAGCAAATAGCTTAAAGTACAATAGGATTTCAAACACGATGTGCAGAACATAAAAAAATTAAACTGAACACTTAATCAATTTAACCGTATTTCCTCAAAATACTGACCGTTTGAAATTATTTATTTTTATACAATAAAATCAGTAAGGTATATGGGAACATTTTTGGCAACACCCTTGCATCCTATTTTTATGCATTTGCACTATTTTGATCATTTTATTTGTTCTAAAATCTACATAGATTCCTGCAACTAGTGTTCCCGGATCATATACACTGCGAGTGGAAGGAAATGCAAATGATATATTAGGAGCAGCTTTTCATCATTCGGCGGAATTGCAATTAGCATCACGCTTCCTCACAATTATCATACATACAAATCGTCCGGTGTACAACTGCTATTCAAAAGGTTATTGGGGCATGCCATCATAAAGTCAAAGTTGAAATGAAGCCTGCATTTATAAGTTAGATAAATTATAATATAAAGCTTAGGTGTATATTGCAGTGAAGCATATTTTAATGAACGTTGTTAAGGGCGTCTGGTACCCTATGTATTTCAATGGGTAAAATTTGCACTTCACCGAATTTTCAAAATAAAAAAGTTTCAATAAAATTAAAAATGTATGCACATTCTTTAAGACATATACAAGGTCTTGTTATATTTATTTTTCGATTTAAATTGTTACTTTTTATTAAAATAACAAATTTTAAGTTTAAATTTAAATTTTGGCGCTTAAAAAGCACTAGCGCTTATTCGACCTTTTTGTTATTTTAATAAAAATTAACAATTTAAATCGAAAAATAAATATAACAAGACCTTGTATACGTCTTAAAGAATGTGTATACATTTTTAATTTTATTGTAACTTTTTTATTTTGAAAATTGAGTGAAGTGCAAATTTTACCCATTGAAATACATAGGGTACCAGACGCCCTTAAGTACTATCCTGAAGATTTTCGTACATAACGTGTGATTATTCTTACAATCCATGAACTAAATAACATTAAAGATTAACATATCGTATCCAGAAAACCAGTTTGTTGGAGGCATACTAAATTCAAGGCATATAAAACAACTCAAAGTTTCCAATATTTCATTTCCTAGCTGCATGTTACCATGTCGTATTTCAGTAAACCATCACTAGGCTGTTTAAAGATTATTGTGCAGTTTACACTCCATTTTATTTCGTTTCTCTCAATAGAAGACTTTAAAACAAGACTTACATTAAACTTTGCCACCAAAGCTATTAATTCAACACTTAGGGTGGTTGTTTTTAGTGCTATAATCTAGAGGCTTATAATCCCCCCAGCTTCCCTTTACTTTTAAATTGAGTAAATCACCATTTCGTCATTTGATTGATTTTCAAGTGGCCTGACGTGCATTAAAACAAATTGCTATAGTTATAGCCTATAACCCCCTAATGTGCGCCGAATTCCTTGACGTTCACCTCGCGTACGTTTGTCACAACAGGTGAACGTGAGGGTAGCACTGCTAATTACCTTTTCACGTCATTAAAGAGTCAGAAAACCGATCGAAGAAACTGAAAATGGTAGACCTGAAGCAGATATATATATATCGTAGAAAGACCGTTGTTTACATTTCCGCACGCATTTGTCTGGGAGACCAACAACATTTAACCTATTTACGAGCAATTCGTTTCGATATATTACGCCTCCAATCGAATAATACACCCATTGTTACTAACCATCCAAAAAGAATATATAGGCGCTCACAAAGGAAGCCGACCGAAACTTCAAACGGGCGTTGACTCTTAAATGGGCACTGTGTAATGGTAGTAGTAGTAGTGCTTTTCAAAATTCGATATCAAGTTATGGGAAGCCGATTTTAAAGTACCGCATGCAACAGTTTAGTTTTCAAGCCCCTAACAACGGTTGAAACGCACTAATAAACAGAATCAAATACATCAACCATTTTGCCATGCTAGAAAAAAAAATGAAGGATAAGATCCACTGGTGGATCATTTTCTATGAGAAAATGGTGCATCTGGGAAAAATACATATCCATACACCATGTCACCCATGCATTCATTCATTCATATGTAAGGTTATTGATGGCATTCTTTGCATATAAAGAGCACAGATTCGAAGAATTTCCGTCGCAGTATATGTGACACATGGCTGCAATATTATAATGCAAAAACAGAAAAAAAAATATTTATTTGCCGAGAGTCATAGCAAATATTTTCGAGATCGAGGTTGGACTATAGACAGAAATGGGGCGTTTTCGAATAACCAACAAGCTTTAGATCAATAGTTTGATAAGAAAAAATTCTTTTCGTAAAACTTCATTTACTGATTTCATAGAAAAATGGCGATTTGTGCAAAATTAATAATTAAAGGTGTTTACTAGTTTAGTAGAAATATTTCTTGTACACAGAAAATACTAAACTTGGATGTTTTGAGTACATATATCTCTTATGAATTAAATGTTTTCGAATGTCCAATTCTTGATTGACTAAATACATGGAAAAATGGCGATTTGTGCCAAATTAATAATTGAGGGTTAGCATTGTTTTACGATCCTATTACAAGCCTGATTGCAAAAACGAGGTTGGCTTGTTGATTTATTTAATGACGTTTAGCACAATAAATGCTACAGCGTGTGTTTTTGCGATACAATAACAAAGAACGATGGATCCCTCATTGTTCCGTACAGTAACAATTCTCGTCATTAGCGACATCATTAACGGATATTTAATAAGTAATCAAAGAAAAGTCATAAAATCATAACCTACAAAATATAGAATTTAACCATAGGACGTTGAAGCTAATAGTGGTAAAAATGTCATTGCTTTTGGTTTCCTTTTATATTCGCTAAATGGCGCACTATCCAACTCAACATCAAATCAAAACTGTCCAGGACATGTAAAAAATATTCTTAAAAACGTCATTAATCACATCCATTTATTTAAAACCCATTATAGGGAATTTGATCTACATTCAGTATCACTGTATAAACCTTATGTAGACACAAGAATTAAGATAAATGTAGGCAAAGGTACTGTTCCTCCTTTTTTGGTAGATATGGGCATATTTTTTATGATGGGAAACTAATAAATAACTTTCAAGATAAAACATTGATGCTCAATATTACAGAGAAATTTCAGTGTTATGCATTATTAAGTGGCTATCTTTGATCGAATCGCAAGCATATACACATAGTTAAATTTTAAAATAAACGAAATTCACGCTTTATTTTTTTGCCACATTTTATCTTATTTTTTAAAAAAATCCACTGCATATATAGTGTCTAGTTATCAGAAACATCAAAAAATTATACTTCCGCAGTTAGTAATGACAAAATTCCAGCTATTTCTAAATTTCTCTTAAATTGCAAGATTTCTTCCCCTTCAATGTAATAAGTTTGAGGAAAATTAAGATTTTTTTCTTCAATGTTAGATGAAATAAAACTTCGTCTAACTTATGAAATGCGCATAATTTACCTTGTTTCTCATCTGCGCACATAGATGGTTTATTTTGTTTCATTATACTCCTACAGTATTCATGCCAAAAACTCAAAAAATCGACCAGTCTGTATATAAAAAAACAAGAGTGTGTCACCCCTGCTGTTTCCAAATTTCCTTACTTATTTTGTGTCCATATTCAGAATAGTAATAATAGTAATACGGTAGTTTTGAAATCATTACACTAATGAGCTTTCATGGCTTAATTGCGTGCCGCGGAATTTGAAATCGATAGAAAATTGTATATAAATATTTTAGGCAGAGTTTCACGATTCTGCGCAGTAGAGGATCGATAGAAGTATGTGTGTGTATGTATAGTAATCACGGCTAGAGCTTTAAGGGGTGAATGCCATTGCTGAAGAGAATAGCATGCTTTCACATCAAGTTATTCTGAATGAGTTTCCCCTCTTTTGCATGCAATGGCCTGTGTATACATATATGCCAGCTATGAAATATTAATATAGTATTATATGCATCATGCATGTACAGACAATGGATTTATGTTTCATGGTCTATTCATATATGGTCATTCATTAAAAATCCCTTCAAACTCTTTAACATAAAGCACTTGTTTCCATAGAATTCCTGACCTTTAAAGTCTAAATCATAATCAAAATAGAAAAAGAACAAAATAATTCTTATATGCTAGAAAATGGCCATGGTGTTATAAAATACAATTGCTTAAATCAGGGATAATTGCTGTTATTATTATGCATTTTAAACTGATAATCTGTTTTTCAATTTCATTTATACGTGCCTATAATTTGGTGTTGAAGCTGCTAGTGATCCCTCTATTGTCATATAAAAAAATCATTATGCATTATATCAGTTAAATACAATTAAGCCGTATAAGAGGATTATGAAAATACGGTTTTTTTTAAAATGTTTTTGATTTCCACGTTCATGTATTTAATACATAAACGTTTTCTAGGAATAAATTTCGCCCCCTTCATCAAGAATAACTCGCACGCAAAACACGCAATGCAAGTTGTACCGCTTATGCAAATATGACATTAATAACTGGTCCAACCATGGAGAACAGCATTCGTCAGTGAGTTCTAACTGAATTTGTCAGAAACCAAATGATGCAGCTAAAATAACATAAATATTTAACACTAACATATCTTGTGGGCTGCCAAAACAGTTAAAAGCTGTAAAAACAGTGGAGAAACGTCTCGAGATGCAATTTACAACGTGCTTTTCTCGAAAGCACATAAATCACTCTCAAAATATATCATTTTCGGGTCACAAAGCCAGTAAATACTGCATCTGGTTGGTATACATACAAATATAAATAACTGGTGATTACACTTACAAATCTACCTGTGAGTCAAAAGATAAGTGTGAATAATTTAAACCTGCAGTTTAATGTAATGAAATATACACCTAGCCAAGATTTGGACCATTTCTATTGCAGCTGTAAAAAAAAAATTTCCTAAATGTTAAAGATTTTTTATTGGTTTGTAGTGAAGACCTATAACTTATAACTTTGATTTATAGTTTGTATGAATTCCTCGTTAATAAGATATTAGAGTGCATGCTCATGAAATAACGCCCACAGACTAAAGCCCTATGCAAAACCTAACCTTTTAAGTTAATTAAAGAAATGTTTAAAAGGAAAAATTGTTTTTGCATAGAGATATATACTCTGTGGGCGTTTATTTATTTTATTCACGACATGCATCTAGAACAGCAATTCATTAAAAAATCAACCGTATTCATTTATACTTAACATGTTTTCAATTCCAACCAAGAAAAAAATGCAAATGCATATTACCATTAACATTATCTTAAGGCAAAAATCTGAATGCATTAATATTCAGTATAAGTTAATAACGATGCATTCAATCGGAATAATTAAAGACGGGATTCAAGAAGTTTAAAACCTCAACATGCTAAAAGGTGGCAGCACCATCGCCAGTATAGGGATCACAACCCTATCCTTTTCAATGGGTCCGGCTTATAACGATACTCAGTTGAATGAGGGAGGTTTGTGTGGGGGTGAGAACTGTTTGGGGTGGCTTAATGGATCAGCAAGGGCATTCGATTGTCGTTTTTTACTTTGAAATGGTAGATTTTTAAAAATTAATTAACAAGTTTGAAAAACGTCCGTTATTTTGCACACGCAGCCAGCAGGTGGCAGTATGAGGAAGGCAAGTTGTGAGTGCAAAAATTCAAATAATAATTTCATTTAAAAAAATCTACTATTTTAAAGTGAAAAACGACAATGGAATGACCTTGCTGATTTATCAAGCTATTTTAAACAATTTTTATGTTTATTTAATCTCTTTTTGTTTGGTTGTGAGTGTTGTTGCAAATTTACCCATTAAAGGGATAGGGTTGCAAACCCCCTTAAGGCAATTTGCAACGTTTTTTCTTGGTAATGAATAAAATAAAATAGGAGCTTGATCCTTTTTATGTGTAAAACGTGTAATACTGTATAATAATGAACAAAAATATTCAATTCTCCCGGTTTTTAGAGAAATTAATAAATTTGGCAAGCATCTAAAATAAAACGTGATAAAAGTTAAAGTAAAAATTTCCAATTTGAATACTTGCCTACTTTTTTTTTGTCGATATATTAATGGAATAAATGTAACATTACGAACTAAGTACCATACCGAACGATTCGCCTCCATATGGTTTTACAGATATCAAATTCAAGAAGAGGATCAATATCATAATTTTATTGCATTGCTGGTATGGGTGTTATTAATTGTCTTAATGCAGACTTGGCAAGTACTTGGACCCAAATGTTTCTATCTGTAATTAGTTATAGTAGATATGGTAATTAAAACCGACAGTTTTTTTTTTTCATACATGATATAATTTCTCCTAAGATAATACCTACAGTTACACAAAATAATATTAAAGTAGTTCAATATTTTTTGTTTATGTTGCATTATGGAAGACAATGTTCATTACACTAAAGATTAGCAACAATTCACCTCAAGTTTGCAAGTTAACATTTAATCTACATAGTGTACACTGCCAACTCAAGTATTTAGATTGCATATACATGTGCTACTAGTGCATATAGATGATTGTTGTCTATGTATATACTGTCTATTAAATGTCATTGAGCATTGAAATTCGTCGTCTAATTCGCACAAGAATCTGTTTGTTCTGTTCGCTGCCCTTTGACTTCCCTTTTTCATCCATTACTAGTACAATAAAGATGATTGAAAACAAACTAATAGTTATTTTATAATGCATTAGTTCTTGCCATGTGAACTGTAATGTAAAAGGGCCACGTCTGGCTTTATCAATACCTATACTGAATGTGACCACCTATTTGATTCATGAAATTACACATTTATATCTGCCTAAATATATGTACAATTCATTAAATATTCATTTGCAGCCAATGAAATAGGACATTACTTATTTACTAGCACTGCTGTTATTCTGATAACCGATAGAGAAAGGAATCAATAAGTCCTAACGACCAGCAGGTTTTCCATATACCTATAGGAAAACAGAATACATAAACTAAACAAAAAATGTTTGACAGACAAACGTTTTTTCATAGAATACGTACGTACGTGACAGACAAAATTTCATCGGGTTAATTTGGCTAAATGTAATTAAATAATTTCAACTACAACTGACATTGAATATTTACAAATACACAAGTTATTACATGCACGATACAGTAGATATAAATATCTGTCCTTTTTTGTTAGCATGCAGTTATTATAATAGGTACTTACAGTATAAAAGAATAATTAGTAGTTATATTTGACAAATTTATGGACAAGGGAAGATTTCCATGAAGGATCCTTATGGTCCATCAAGTAAGTAAAAAAAATTGAACCATGCATGGAAATGCTTATAGTTCGATAATATTTTAGAGTAGTGCAATGCACATTATTATTATTAAGAAAAGTACATGAAAAGCAACCCAAATGTATACATAATGAAAAATATTCAACGCAGGTGATTTTGACATCAATTCTCAGAAATTCACAATAGCAAACGTCAGAAACAGATTACCACAAACTGTTTGCATGTACGAAAGTTACGAAACTTCGCCAATTAGGTGAATCAAGGTTACGAATTTAACAATGAAACATGCGGTCAATCAATTTTAATCAATTCGTGTTTTAAGGGAAGGATGTATGTTTTTTTTTATTATTATTATTTTTAAAGTTTTCTTAAAACTGTCAACTGGGGTAGAGAAATTTATTCATTTTAGTTTACCAAAGTTTGGCGATAGGTCAAAAACGAATATATTTAAACAATACTTTTTTCTGAGCAAATATCTGTAAACTAATTAATTATAAATAGTCATAACTTGATTTGAATTTTATAAAGTTTAGTGTGCAGTGATCTGTGAGCTAAAAACTCCATAAAAACACTGTTGGATGTATTCAAACAGATGCCACCATATTTTTTTAGACGTTTCGTTCTATATTTCGCGAAATGTATCCCATTATTTCATGAATTTTAGCCCCATGATTCTCTTACAGTATTGTGACATTGGAAATAGCAAGTTTTCACACAAAAATCTTGTACAATATTTCTTGATATTTTACCAAAATTTCATAAATTTCTAACATAACGTAACGAGTTTTTATAATGCAACAAAAAATTCCCAATTTTATCACTGGATTGAGATTTGATTGCGGTATTAATTTGATTCATTGTTCATGTTTTTCAACAGGTGTGCCACTGCAATTTCAAACCTAGTTAAGTGTGCCGTGAGCATGATTCCAAAGAACAGAAAGTGTTCTATGTCTAACATATTGTAAACGTCATATTGGAAACCACTTCGTAGGGCAATTTCAACAAAGTTTCAATATTGACCCTTGTAGCCTTGGGAAAACACCTTATGACCGAGCACGGCAGAACAGAATGTGGAGCGAATTTAAAATACCTTCCAGAACTGATTTAAAGGTGGAAGTTGAGTTAAGTACATTTGCCCAGGACAACCATCGAAATGTTGTGCTTAATTGATAAAGCATGAAAAATACTCAATAGTCATTGAACCATACAACATTGACAAAATCAAAGTTGAAGATAAAGTTATTACACTATTTACACAAGCAGATAACGTTGTCAAATCCTACAATAACAGCTTCACAAACTGAATTACTCTGAAGATCATGCATGTAAAAAGAAAATAGCAAATCGGTATTCTGCATATTTCCGAAGATTTAAATGGGACAAAGAAAATCTTTTAGACGTGTATGCCTCGGATCATTACTTCGTTGCTACAAAGGGAAACATACGCATACATTTGCTATCTGCATGACTCTTTGGCTTTCAGTAACCCGGCTATACTATAGGGCTAAGTAAACACTCACGGAATTACTGTTTGCGTTCGAAGATAAAATGTTTGAATAAACCGTCGAAAATAAATTCACCGGAAACCTTCCAAATAAGAAAATAAATGATGAACTATGCAATTTTCCACCTACATATACTATACTCGTCAAGGATGTACACAAACTATTTACATGATACATACTGAAATATTAATTAAACTGAAGCCCATGCACTACTTCCAATAGAGCAATTTCTTCAACAATATCCTAGGAAATCAAACAAATCATCTAATACAACTTACGATGTAAATGTGTACAGTGTATTTAGCGATGAAATTTCTAAATATTCCATTTAAAAATGGCCCAAGGATGCTTACATTTATGGATAAACAATCGCAAAGCTTCAGCATAGAAGAGAAAACAAAGCGTTTACTTTAACATTTTATTAAGTTCGCATTATTTTCCAAAAAAAAAAAAAAAAAAAATGAACTCATGAGTTGGATTAATTAAACGGTCAAGAAGTTAAAACAACAGAATTAGTCAGACCGTCTGGATAAAACAAGAATTTAAATACTTGAAACCATCCTTAGTGCTTGTTATCAAAATTTCTTATTTATTCAATTAAGTCTCAATATATAGAACACATGCACATTTTAATGAAAGATTTAGAAGAAAATATCTCGTACAATTGCAGCGGTCACGTTGCTGATTATACCCAAGGCTAAATTCCAAAAAAGGCTAAATCGTGATTGGAATGAAATTGAAATTTAGCCTCTTTTGCATTAGTCTTGACTTTTAGCCACGACTAGACTGGATAATGTGTACGAATGTTCGACATGATAACATGTAGAACTAGCCACATTCTCTTGAGGATTAGTATCAGAATTAATCTTCTTTGGTAATCTCAATAGATAATATTTCTTAGCTCTTTATTTTTATGTATTATTACGGTTGAAACCATGTATACAGTAGATAGTGAATCTCTACTAAGATTTGTTGTTGTTGTGCGATGTTTTATATGTTTCCATTTGCATGAAATCTTACATTTTGAGCACGTTCGCTGTGCTAATCTGAGAAAGTATCCTATACCTATAAATTACAGTTGCGCAACACGGCCACCCTTTCAATATACCTCACAAATACAGGGTGCTACGTAGATGTGCATGGCATTTTTTATTTAAAATAAAAAGTAGTAAGAATATATAGTTTTTGATTTGTGCATGTAGTATTATCTTTCAGAGCTATACATCAATGAATCTTCACTTTTTGTTCTTATTGGAGCTTGTACCGAAGCACTGCACTCAAACTTATGCTTTTAGTTCTTTTTCCATTATCGGTTGCCGATTTTATACGGAGCTAAGTTCCGACACCCCCTAATATACCATTGCTAGACCAAAAGATCGATACTGCAGAGAAGTCTAGTATTAAGCTAAGGATCGTCGCCCTGTTCCGTTCAATTCTTCGTCTCCTATATATAAACGATTGCACTGAGCACTTGCTGTGAGCAATAAGGGCATTTACAGGCCAATATATTCTTAATTTGAATTAAATTTGAAAGCAAAAATTGCTCATTTCTTTTTTTTGCGTGTACATAAACCGTATTTTCATAGTACAAATAAAATTTATAAGAAAAAAAAAAAAAAGGCAAACTTACCACGTATTAACATGCAAATATACCAAACACAAAATTCGAGGGCCTTGTTCATGTGATCATTTTTAGCTTTCAAGTATACCCTGATTGCGTTTACATACAAGTACATTGTGTTGTTTAACTAATTGATAGGTGGCTAACATGAAGTTTTAGAATTTGCAACATATTTTAATCAATAATGATTTTTAAAGTTATTAAAACACACAATCCACATTTAGAGTATGTATTGAAATTCTATAAAAATAACAATGTATACGAGGGATGTCCTAAAACTAAGTTACACAGGGCATTTATTCATGAACTGCTTATCCAATCGAAAATCGGAAATATACATTTGAAAGAGGGGCCCTTTCTCTATTTTTCAACATAGTCCCCGAGCCGATTGAGTACCTGTCCCACGGTGACACCAGTTTCTGTATACCATCGTTTTAAAAAGTGTTCGGTTGGGTATACAACAAATGACGAACTGTTTTAATGAGCTCATTGTCACTCCTCAAGGACTGTCCACCAAGATACACCATCACGAGCATCAATCGCCTCGGGGACTTAGTTGAAAAATAGAGAAAGGTCCCCTCTTTAAAATGTATATCTCCGTTTTTCGATTGGATAAGCAGTTCATGAATAAATGCCCTGTGTACCTTATTTTAGAGACATTCCTCGTACAATTTAATTACAACAAAATTAAGAAATCATCCACCCATTCAATTCCAATGGTTTCTATGTCAGACCTTTTACGGTCACACCAGGCAGATATAATACAAATTACTTCCATCTGAAATGTGGCCGTTTTCATGCGTCCATTTTTGCATAAATTTGTTTAAATACCCTACCCGCAGCAAAATTCCATGTAATCATTGTCCAGCCTGGAAATACTGTAAATTTCGCATTCACGTTTAGTAAGACTAATAAATCATGTGGATCACGAGATTACTGCTTGGATTCATACTTTAGGTAACGTCCATAAATATAACATGGTTCAGTGAATTTTGTTGTCAATACTGGTCATGACAAGTAATGCCATGACGACTAAATAATCGTAATGAGGAAGTTTTATAATATGTATATCGATGTTAAGTCATAATTTTCACACACAAAAATCGGTTTCATTTACATATTAGCATCAGTGCATCATACATAATCACTACCAGAGGCTCTCTACTATTGACATCCTTAAGTGGCTGATGGAAGGAATCTTAGCACATGTTAGTGATATGGACATGTATCTGCACATGAAGCGTGTTTACGAAATGCAATACAAATATTTTGTAAACACACTGTAGATTTATGTACATGTGGAATTTGATGCTTCATTGCAACCCGTCCGAATACCGCTACCGTGAAAGAAAAATGTTATTTGGGTTTGGTGGAAAATGCCATTAAACAAACGGAAATCTTAAGCACGCAATGGCAAAAGATCAAATGCGATTCCTGCTGCGAAACGAAACTAAATTTTGGGATTTATTTTCTGTAAAAAAAAGTGGGGCAAGCAATAGATTTGAACAGAAAATTTGACGCCAAGCACTACAGTAAGCGCTTAGGTTGAAAATGCGGTGGCTATGCATAAATAAAATACAATACATATATATATATATATATATATACATGCAATAGAATGAGTAAAACTCTGTCAACATCACAACCGAGTTCATACCAAAGCCTAAGCAAACAACTTCAGGGCCATGATTACTGCATTCATGGAATACAGTATTGCATAGTGAATATGAAAATATATGATGCTTGAGGAAACACGAGAGAAAATATGCTGAAGGGGATCCAACTAATAAAATACAGATGGCGCACGAATTTGCATATGAAATAGAAAAATTAATGTGTTCGTTTTTTTATGAATTTCCATTTGGAAAATATAAGAAAAGTGCATGAAAATACAAATGTTTGTTTGCTTTTACATTATATATGCTCTTTGGCTCCATTTCAATGCGTCAAATTTTAATATAACTTCTATTAGCATTCATGTGTCGCCACCAAGCTACAGGCGAGGTTTTTCTCCTCCATAACCAACAGACGTGTACATGTATTTCTAAACAGAACTTTGGTGAACTACTCCATATTTGAACATGTATACAATGTTTTATTGGATTCGGTGCGATATAACAGCTTTAATTTGAAAAAATGAAGATGATTTTAGTGAAAAAACAGCTAATGTACGAATTGTTCAAATTTTCCAATAACAAAAAATGAGTTTTATGATCACATTATCATAATTTCACCATTTAAGGATGACAATAAATTAGCATTTTTAACCTATTAGCTTTTCTGGGGTGCAAATACAACACAAAGAAACCAAAAAAAATGGCATAAACAGCGATAAAAACTTCGCCATTTTTACTGCTATTTTGCAAAGGAAAATTTTGCATGGGGGGAATTTTGTTAAAAAATTTTTAGCTTTCATGCTGTTATTTCCCTGGTAAACAATTTAATAAAATTCAATTTCACTACAGCATGCATTCTGTGTATTTTCACAATCAGCTTGAAATTTCGAAAAAATAAATAAATAAAGCATCCCATAAAAAAGTGGGGATTTAAGTTGAAAGCATAAAAACACGCGATTACGTGTTTTTCACCGTGAAAAACCCACGAAACTGTTACATTTGCAACAGCGCTTTAGATAGCGCGAATCTATTTCATCAAAAAAACTTCATATTGTTGTCTAGATAGAGGGTTCCAATATATGTTGATGAATGCTATAATGGCTCGCAAAACCCCCTTGCAATGCAAAATGAGCTACTCCATGTTCATCTGTATAGTGCCTCCACCCACCTTCTGGATGGCATGAAATCTATTGATCGCACCTGAACACCGCCATTTGCAGAACAGAAAGTGATCCTGTACGCATTTCATGCAAGTCTTCTACGGACTTTGTTTCATAGAAGTGGGAGAAAAATTCGACAAACACAAACAGGGAAAAACACGACCTAGGAAGCCATCTAGTGATCAACTTAGAAAACGAAATGCGCGATTTAATAATCCACGTTTCATATTTTATTGCTGAAAAGGTTAAATGGATACCATGTAACTGTCAAATGAATGAGTCTTGGCTTTTAGATGCCTGAATACGTTATTTTTATATTGAATCATTAGTAATGCACACTGAGTATTTCTAAAGAAAAAAACACATTATACGTACAAAACAAACGTATTCTGGGTTGAAACTCAATTCATTGAAATAGTAGAAAATGGATACACATTTACGAAATAGCAAAATTGCTTGGTTAGCAATATTGGGTAATACTTTTTTATAAAGATCACCGATAATAATGATTAAGCTTCCACTGTAGCCAAGTGCCCAATGGTATTTCTAAACTAATACAAACAGTGGCGGGCTGGGTCTGTAAATATTAGTTGCCAGGATACAGAGGGGACCCACCCACAACTGCTGTATAAGGTTAACCTTTAATTTTTAAAAGCAATAAATGGAATTTTTCAAAAAATGCATAAGTGAATAAAAGGTACAATCAATTGATTTTTTTTGCGAAATACTTGTATATTAAAAACTATTATTAAGCTAGTAAAACTTTTAACGTTTTAAACATACTGTCTCACGTTATGGGGCCCATCATTACTACATGTATTAAAAACAAAATAGAGAAATGTGAAATTAGAAGTGGGTGATGATTAGAACAGGTGGTGTTCCTAATATGAAGATTTTGTTTATTAGGCAAGTTAACTTATTAAAAAAATTAAAATGGACGGGTGAGTTTCAAAATTCTATAAAAAAAACCCCAGGTCTCTCTAGTTGATAATTTATATTTTCAGCTAAAATAATTTTTTAAAACAAAAATGCATTCATTACTTTTTTGCAATGCATTTTTAGGTCCCTTGGGTACTACTGCATATACTTATAATGTTAATTATTACAGAGAACTAAGCAGAGCATGTAATGGTTCCCTGTGGACTCTAGATATCTCTACAAAGTTATTTTCAACAAACATTAATTTTAAAAAAAATTTCAAGAATTATTTTCAATGTCTTAAACTCGTTCACATCTTTATTATTAGCAGCATTAATGATCGAAACCAAAACAAAAAAGCAAATATAGTTAAGTAACTCCCAACACCATCTATGTGTCTTTTCAAGTCCTTTATGAATGACCCTTAGTGAGCGTCTGCAGTAGTTTGTTGATGCGTATGTGTAATGCAGTAAACTTCAAACTCGCAAGAGGGTGCCACATTACAATAAGGATCGATTGCTAGATACCGGGTGCCCAAGTCACTACATGTACAGGGAGCAACTAAAATAATATAATTCAGCATTGTCAACTGATGTTCTTGCAATATAGCCAACACAAATACATTCCATCACTGAATTTCAAAGAGTTTATAGTATTATGTACACACCCTTTAGATAAATCTAATTTTGCGGAAATCTGATGCTTTCATTAATGTGAAAGGATCCATTGCTCAATTACTATATTGTACTTGAGCAATTTCGAGACATTTCCAGAACAAGTGTCACGAAAGGGTTAGTCACGCCAATAATGTGGGGTGGTCCTTACTTTTCCATAATAGTATGTTCTTACATCGAGCCAATTTCCGCACGTTGTAATAGAAAGGGCGCAACCAATTGTAAGACTACGATTTAAGCGATTTTTTTTTCTAAAACTGCACGCATATATATATATATGTCTCTGCCTTCAAGCAAAAACAGCAGCATCGACTCTTACTTATGCAAATGCCATGCTTCGAAAAATGCAAATCTGAAAAAGAAATGCTGGCAGCGTGCAGATATATAATTAAGGTGTATGCGTAGTATAGGATAGCATGTAGAATAAATAATAACGTCAAGTAATATTATACTAGAGCTGAGGTTCTTTTTTTTATATATATATATTATTTTGACAAGGAACGGAATCGAGTGCAAAAAACCTAGGGTGGAGAAAAACGACGATTTCGTAAATGAAAAACGCAATTTGAGTCAGCAAAATTGAATTTCAAGAACGATTGATGTTGCTCGAAAGAGATGGGTAAAAAAATGAGAAAATTCAATTACATGCCCAGATTTTGGCCCCACAACTCGCCTTAAACCGTGTTCGTATTAACATAACGTAAAACAGAAACCACGTAGAACTTCAAAGATTATCATTACATCGTGTAGCTTTTGAAAATGAAGTACAACTTTAAAAAAAACACTTAATTGGGAACTTCATGAAAATGCTACAGGAGACATTTTAGACACAACATTTATGGAATCTACAAGTCAAAAGCCCCCACCAATAAGAACCTACAACCCTCAATCTATGACGCATTAACCCCTCTTTCTTTAGTTACACCACGTGGTGTACATTTTAGCCCAACCCTACCCCAATCCTCCCCAATCACCACCACTCAGAACCTCCCCCACCCCTAAATCTATGACTCGTGGTTACATTTCTTGAATAAACTATATAATTTTTAATTTTGCTTCCGTTAAGTTTACGTATTTTATAGTCGTATCCACGATTTTTATTGCTCCCCTCACCTGTGGGTCCATAGCCTCAAACAAAATCCTTACTGACCTTATTCAGAATACGTAAACAAATTTAAGAATGTTAGGAGTATAGAAGGCGTCGTGGAAAGATTCTTGTATCATAAATCCCACCAGACCTGATTAAATCGCCATTAAACTTAATCGTATTAGCCACGTGCTAAAACGGAAGTCTTTAGTTGATGTTAATTGAGTATTAAAATAAGTTTAGTCTCACAAGAACAGTTACGGTTATGGGGGCGTTGAGGCAAGGACATGAGGAAGGATATCTTTGGATTTATATTTGCTTGAATTAATTGCACAAAACCGTAAAAATTACAATCCGAATTCGAATCCGTAAATTAAGACTGCGTGGATCCAAATGACATCTTGAAGCAAACACGAGTAAATCCCAAACAATTATCTCATCTGAAATAATTTGGAGCATCGCCTACACACAATTGAGATGTACATCTATTGCATACATCTGGTGTGCAACATAGCAGAAACTGATATTAATTATGTAGTTAACGTAGTCGATTGTAATCTCAGTCGTCGTTTACTGTTGCTATCCATCATGGGACAACGCAATTTGCTGAAGATAAAATGTCTTCAGTGCTTAACAGAAAAAGCAATTAACGACGTTTAGTGTTTATACAATAACGAATTCAGATGCAATTAACAGGCGTTATAATTCCCTATTTTTTTCTTTTAAATCTTTTGCGTAGGTTTTTAAACACATTAAAGAAAATATATTAAGAATACGAACGAGGGCGTAAATAGAAAGAAAAAAATAAACATAATGTTTATCGACTCCTACTGCATGTGCCAATGACCTCCGCCCTAAATTACAAATGTTGCATACTTCACGTTAATCCCAGGGCAAATTAAACGATTACCGGCATTAAAATTAACACCAGGTCGTGAATCAATTCCCCTCTAGCCATTCGGTTCATATTATTTATTTCTTACCTACACCCACAACCTTCCACAACATGAACAAAGGCAAAAAAAAAAAATCGTACACAATTTTATCTAGCTGTACACTCCTACATGTGCCCACTCAACTCAATTCAGTCCTAATTGGATTATGCATAGATTTACTTTTCAGAATTTGTGGTCGTCATTTGTATTTATGACTGAGTTCGTTATTGGTGAACTTAAAAAAATTTAGTCTTAAATCAAATTTCAGGATTGCAGGAAACCACGCAATACACGGGAGCTTGCAGTGATTGCCTACCCTCAGGGGCAATCATGTACAGTTGGGCAAAGTTATTCAGTACGTTGCAATAATTCAATTAAAATTTAAAATTATACAAAGCACATTAAACAAAAATGTATTTTAGCTACTTCATAATAATAACATAGAAATAGAATTTTACAAGTAATCCAGTGAATTAACAGGGTGACTATTAAATTTGATGGAAAAAATTCAAGGATACTAAGGCTCGTCTTTTATAACTTCAAGAACCCCCACACGACTAATTACCACAATATTTGTTAAACGATTCAAAAAATGCCAGCATAAACTGATATTTTAACACGAATTCAAGTATAATTCCCAACTTTTTTGAGATTTTAAAATTCAAGTACGTTTCCCGATATTCAAGGCTGCTGGACACACAGCTTAAATAAAATTTTCAACAACTTGTTGGGGAGATAAAAACGTTAAAAAAAAAGTAGCCAAAATCTGTTTTAGCACCCTGTCTGGAATCCTTAAGAACTAACGACAGTTTAGTTTAATCTCTATATTATAATATTCTCCTAACCCACAAAAGCTGTTTTCCTTTTAATGAATTCCACAAGTGCTCTTTGGAATTCAACCCTGATTAGTTTTCAGGCTATTGAAATATAACTTCCCTCGAAATCTTAAGAAAATCTGAAGTCTCAACGCGTATTTTAGATAAATCTTTTATCAGAAATTCTCACTTGCATCATAAACCAGTTTTGGCAGCTGATGGCACCAACGTTTTGTCAAGAACATTCATTGTAGCCACAATGAGCCCCAAATTGCCAATGTCAGATAAAACGATGCAACCCCAACTCATATAAGAGCCATTCCCATGCCTTTGTGTTCCTTATTTCTTTGATTTTTCATACAAAAATTATCTTTCTCTTACCAAACAATTCAAGATCTTCAGATCAGGTTATATTTAACTTCTAATCCTGTTCTACTTGCATAATTCATAGATGCACAACTTGGATAAAAGATATCAAACCGAACATCTGTTTTTAACAATTCAAAAATTGATTGCATGGCATTGTTTCAGGAAAAGAAAACATCTAGTCATGATAAATGAATGACAGTTGTATTTGGAACCCTGGATGAATGAAATTTTAAGTTGTTTTTTTCAAAATCAGGTTTATAAAGAGAAAAACTCTTTAAATATGCATACGTCGAATTGCAAACTAGAAAACACTCATGAGATATTCCACTGAAATGTAAACATAAAATATTCCACGAGGTCACCAGTTCGAACTTCGTAGGCCTAACATGGTGGACAAGGTTGACTGATGCCGTTACTAGATGGCTCTAAAACCGCTTTCAATGTGCCTTATTTTCAAAAAATCGATGCCCATGATGCAGACTGCGGAACCAGCAGAGCCCCCTGTTGGCAAGGTAAAGGACCTTCAAGTAGTATTGATCGCGACGAGGTAAGATCAATAATCTAATGCGGAAATGAACCAGAAGATGGCAGCAAGTGATTCAGCTACCAGGGTCCTCTACCTTATGGCTACATTAATGTAATCCAATTTCCATTCCTGAATTGTAAACAATGCGCTATGGCATTTCTATTTAACTTTACGTTATAAAGTGAAACTCAAATCAAATTGGGTTTGAACAACAGCAGTGGCAGCCTATCATTGCAAGCACAAATATACAAACATCTTTTGTTTGCAATTCAACAAGCACATATTACATATATGCAGCATAGCTTCGATTAAATAAAATACCAGTGTTTACATATTCAATAAACAGAGACAACACAAAGACTCATGTCCAGCAGGGGAATTTTTCAACAAATTATTTGAAATCTGTCCAAGTATTATAGCGTTCAGGAATTGATTTTTATACAAATGTTTACATAAATGATGCACAACAACAAGGGCATTATAAGGATTCTTTCAAAACCGACCAATCTAATCTATACATAAGAAGTGACATTCCTATCATGTATTGTACGTAGTATACCATCTTGACGATTATTATTCCGGGTTTTATTAATCAAAACATTAAAAGATTTGTATCCAGAACCTTAACGGTTTTAACGCGCTACGTATGGTTATAAAAACAGTAGTTTCAGTAACCAAATACTTATTTACAAAAATATGTCTAATAAATTTGCAGGAAAAAATGCAGTTATATTTCAAGAATTTCAAGGCTCATCCCTTATTTTTTCAAGGACGCCCTCTACGACCAATTACCACATTATTTTTCAAAAGAGTCAGAAACATGTTTTAGATAATTCATAGAATTCAAACATAACTTAAAATATTAACTTGTAACCAACTAATATTTGTCGATTGTTAAATTCTGATTTAAGCATCAATATTATTTATCATGAACTTAAATTTAATCGTATGGCAATAATCTTTAACGAGAAATTTAAAAATAGTGTAATTTTTGAAATAAAAATCCGTAAAAAAATACCAACGGGAATTTTTTTGCAATCCCTTCTGAAAATATCATTAAACAAAAAGCATAACTCAAATAGATTATTACATTAACACTCGTCAAAAAACAAAAAATAAATAAAAAAATAACTTTGACGAATTGCCATTAGCCAAAGGTTCTCAGAACTGGGTGTAAATTAAGCTTTAACTGTATAATCCCTAACACAATTTATGAGAAACAGCAAAGATGATACTAATAATTGTCTTCTCAAAGTGCTTGTTAAGTTCTAGACGTGCTATAATTCAAGTGCTATAATAACGACGATGCCTAGTTGGCGGCTTAATATTTACAGTATATGTTCATTACTCAGCAACTAAGATTAAGCTTTGCATTAGATAAAAACACTGAAAGTTGACGTCCTTAAATATACGTCTTACAGCAAGTAGGTATAGCATTTCGAATCGAATACGTGCATCGTTGTCTAAATTTGCATGAAAACGGAAAACCCCGAACTTTTTACTGTCTTTTTTAACGAAAAACAATTTGTTTTCTAAATGCAATTAAGCGAATTAACCTATGCATTTAACATCCTTAATGCAAAGAACCAAGAACAATTTAAATCTTGATAGGTTCTCATTAAGGCTTGTTTCATTAATTAATCTGTCGTTCAATCAACTAGTGATGCATGCTTGCTGTGAATTTAAAATGTCGGTCTACGTAATCATTTTGCATTCTAGAAACAATTCGTCTTTTCATCATCCAAAACACTTTAAGTCACATAAATCATTATAATTAGCATATATTAACAATGCAACTAAATGTTTAACGAATAAGTTTCAAGACCAGCCACTGTGACACAATACAGGTGAGTCTGCACGTGTCCATTAATGTTTTGCACAATATCAGGAATTACAATAGCATTTTTCAAAACTGGCCTTTTATCAATATCTACAGGGTCATCAGATAAAACGTATGGAAAAGTTAACAAGAAAGTTTACAATATATCAATTTCGTAATTCTATAAAATAATTTACTGACATACTAAGATATAATGCAATGGGCCTCTCAATACCAAAAGTGAATTTCTAAAGACTTCTAGAATTAACGTATAACGATAAGTATATTTCCAGAAATTTTGCCGACGGAGTTATTTTGAATATTCAATAAAACATACATTGACACGTAATGCAAAATATCTTCGTTCTTTTGTTTTTATGTCAGCTTAAGTAAACATGAAAGCTTTTAATGTGAACACACTGTAATATCTGCGTCCTTTTTAAAAATATAGCAATGCATTTATTTGATCTTGATCAGCCATCAGTTGTAGTCATACGATTCAGTGTTTTATGATGATGGTTGATTTTCCATCACAGTAAATGTGGTCTTCCAGGCATTGAGCCCATAAACCTTTAATAGCAGCTAAGAAAACGACCGATGAAATAATATAAAACATTTTGTTGTTCTTTTGTTGCAGAAAACCCCAACATAAAACAAGTGCAGAAGTAAACTTGTGGAAATTTCTTAAAATTGAGATTTTGAGTAATAGGCTTATGTATAGTCTGTAAATAATACAAGACAGAGCTGCTGACTGTTAAATCTAACAACGCTGTTTAAATAATGAATTACTTTGAAATACGTTCCAAATGACTTATCTTATCCCGACCAAAAAACTAAATGAAAGCATCTTAACAGCTGTCTACGAAATTTTAGCTCGAATCAAGATGGATGTTTTGTTGAATTTATAATGATAAAAAACTGCACCTTCAAGATAAAAAAAGCAGCTTCTTCAAGTTTACATTAGTTTTCGTTGCAAACTTTCGTAGACATCTTGATTTAAGATGTTTTACGAGCGTACTTTGCAGTTAAAACCACGAGTTTATAACCACATTAAAATGGATCCCAAGTAACAAGAACAGCAGCACAGTAATGGAAATTGGGGCTAGACCTTGCAAATCCAATAAGTAAGACAAAAACCATTGACAAAACGGATAGTGGTTTTTCCTTATGACGCAGTGCTTACGACCCACCCTGTGCAGTTACGAATACTTTGAGGCCCAATGGCGAATTGAAGATGCTCTGCAAGATCGGAAGTAGGGAAAAACAGAGGAGGAAAAGGGAGCAATAACTTTGACTGTGGAAGCCTGAACTGCAGTGGGGATTATTCTGATTTTCTCCCTAGGAGATTGCGAATTGTCTTTCCCTCAACATCCCCCCACGCGACTGGCGCCCAAATCTCTTCGTTTTAGATAAAGATAAGCGCCGCAACAACAAGGAACCGTTGCCAAGTTCCACATCGACGCCATGAACACGCGCCAGCAATAACGATCGAGCTGGGGGTTTTTTCTCTCGTTTGTCGCGGGAGAGTCCATGCAGTTTTTGATGAACAGTGTCCTGGATCAAATCACTGCTCTCTGTCACAACGATGGCTCATCGTGTAGATTTCTCGTGTGCAACGATGCCAATGAAAACATCGGGAGAATTCTACAGTATGAATCTCTTAAGGTGCGTCTTCACCGCACCAAAAGCAAAAGCAGAGTTTTTGAAAACATTTTGAAAAAGCATGTTTTTTCAAAACTTGCTTTGAGTTTGTATGTTTTCATGCTTTTGAAAACATGGTGTCCCAACTGGAAAAAGCAAAAAAAATGTTGTAGATGTTAGGTTGCTATGCCCAGAATGGCACTCGGTGCTCACTGGTCTACGTGTGTGTACATATAATTCAGCTAATAATATAAACATTTCAATGATTTTAATACTTACGTTTTTGTATAAACGTCTTCATTTCGTTTGTGGCAATGTTTTTACTCCTTTCAAACGGAGGGCTATATAGTAGACCAATGAGCACCGAGTGCCATTCTGTGCATAGCAACCTAAAATCTACAACATTTTTTTCTTTGATCTTCACCGCCACTTGGGCGATCGAGGTTTTTGCTTTCAAAAGCATGATTTTGAAAGCAAAAAGCACAAAAACATGTTTTGTGGAGCGTCTACACTGTAAAGTTTCAAAAACATGTTTTCGAAAACTCTGCTTTTGCTTTTGCTTCTGGTGCGGCGAAGACGCACCTTTAGATTGAGAGAAGGTATGAGGTAAAATAAATATCTTAATTTATGTTGTCCACCAATTAAGACATCTATTTCACCCCCTTTTTATCTGAAGTTAAATTGCATCAGGTCAGAATTAGAGAAAAACAAAACTCAAAACATCTTGACTTAAGTTAAATTCCCTAAGATGCATCATTTGGTCTTTTTTCGTGGACAGTTTTTAATGTATTTATCTGCAGTGCAGTGAGTACGATTTCCGAAAATATTTTTCAACGCGACACTAAGACCAAGAAAGGAAAAGTTAAGAATAGAATATTGACTGATAGGGATCTCCGCACTTTCAGATTACCCATTTTGCCATTTTGTATTCGGAGTGTGGACTGTTGGGAGTTGCAAGTCTAGACTCTAGACAATAGAGTAAGGGTCTCTTAAACAGAGTCGCACGCTATGAATTTTCATGGAAGAGCTGATGTCCAAAGGATTTTCATAAGAAAGACAAATGTTGACTGCCAATTGGCAAGAGAAAGGGGCACCAAAACTGAGTTACTGATCAGTTGGAACATTCTTGTGTATAGTTTCATACAAGAACTATTCTTTCAGGCTATTGAACGTGCCTGGTTCATTGGACATGATGGAAAACATGGATAGCCACACAATGTCAAAATATGACGACGGATTTTGGAAAAAATATTATACCGTATATTATAACATAGGACAATTGCCATAACAGATTTAAGTTAGGTGCATGGTTATAGTTATGAATCTGTAAATTCTTTGAATTTCCTTGGAATATTTAAAGAAACCTTTAAAACAGATCGCTGTTTACGTGCCTCGTAAATTTTAGTAAGACAATGTAAAATTTCACCAAAAAGAACTTGCAACACTAAATTCTATACATTTCCATGGGTTAACCACACTACCAAATGTGGATTTGTGCAAAATAATTGTATCCAAATTGGGTAGCCAACCCTTGATTCTTCAAGCTGCAAAAATTGCGTTAGATGACTGTATATCCTTGTCCCTAATTGCATTTATGTTACCGTGTAACTTCCATGATGGATGGAATTTCAAACACGGACTAATTCATCATTCCCAAATCCTAATTGAAATTCTCCTTAATCCTGACTACATCCACACATACATTGTAGCTGGCACATTCTGACTCCATGAATATGCATAACCAAATCGCGCTTCACTTCACGCGCTTCCCCGAAATGCTCATAAATATGCACAAATGATACGACAAAGTAAGTGTCTAAAGCCATTACGTTGCAGATGAGCTCTCTCATTAGCATTATTTCAGGATAAATTTCACCCTAACAATGCCATGATTTTACGTTATATTATCAAGAATAATAAATGAATTGGGCAAACAAACACACCAATCTAATTGGATTATGACACGTGCAAAATAACCACACCGACTCAATTGTTGTCACCCATGTCATAGCCATGGTCAAACACGTGCCTGACCAACAATTATTCGAGTCACTGCTTTCACCACTGTTCTTCTTGTAAAACGTGACAACAACAAAAATGCCACTTGTAGATCAAATAACATCAGCTTCTTTTTTTCCCAAAATATAAGTGCATCTTTTAATGGCCTCCTAATAATATGACCGCAATATTTCCTGTAGCACCGCCCATTTGCGCCTAACTTCTCTTGGGGAAAACACAAAATCGATATTATTTAAATATCGAATACATGGAAGTGGAACCTCTTTAAGTGTTCAAAAGCATCCTGTACAACTAAAGTCGCAGACACAATAACCCCTAGCTTACACAGGGCCAACACCGAGCATAGATGTCAACAACCTTGTTTTTTTTAGAAAACTAAAAATTAAAAATGCTTATTAAGTGCATGTCATCTTGATCCACAACGGATAAGACAGCTCTGAAATGCGTGCGAAATTTGTATACATAAACATCTAGCAAATCTGCGGAAGTTAAAAAGTGGTATAATTTTAATGTTGAGATGCCGTGAAATATCACTGGGTATTTAAATATGAATACTTGAAAGTTTATTTATAGGAGGTGTACTAGTGGTAAATATTAAGTGAAAATGTCAGCGCAGTGTTAAAAAAATGTAAACCCCTTCCATACATTGAAAATTCAAGGTTTGTAAAAAAAAGGGGGAAGCGGGGGCAATGCACTATTAAATACGGTATAGTTATCTAATTTAAATATAAAAGGAAGATATTAAGCATAGTGCTGATGCCGATTTGTGGTTATTACAACAAATTACGACTTCTCGTATGTAGTTAAAGAAAATCTTAACTGTACGAACTATATCTTGTAGCAATTTATAAAAGTAAAAAATCCACCAAAGCTGTCGTTCAGAATGTATTTTACTGCTCTACAATTTCGGTAAATGGGCATTCATCCAGAACAAAAATCAAGTCTACACTCTCTGGTTTAACAGATGAGCGTTGTAACGTACACCGTTCTACTGTAAACGGATGTGGTTAGTGCCACGTTAACAGAAACCAAGACACAATAACGGTCACTATCGTTAAATCCTCTGCCAGTAATGATCTTATCTTGATATTGCAAAGAGAAGTCTAACTGGTCTAAACTGAAGTATGTATCCATACTGACCTCGTGAAAGTACTGTCACTCGGCTTAATGTATAGGGAATGAAGCAAAGGTGTCCATTACTACTACACCTCCTCCGTCAATTGTTTATCTGACTGACTGCGAAATTCCGCACATCACTCTTAGTATCTGATAACGTCATTACAGTATTATTAAATGTTGTATACACGGGAGAGGAGACCAAATAAGTCAACCGCAACATATTGGACTCGTTTAGCAGCTGGTGTCAGATATTTAATTTCATAATTTCAAATTGGCTCTGAAACGGCTTCAACTTTCCATCAAATTTAATTTGAGGAAATTGATCCTTGTATATATAGAACGGCACTGGAAGATCCGCAATCTCGGTGTAGCCTAACATATCCGAATTTAAGTGTGAACCAGACCACGCATGCGCGCCTCCATACCCATCTGCGGACATTTTCATCGCTTATTTATAATACACAATCGAGGAATTAGCGCCATTATAGTGCGTACAAGAAGTGAAATAAATGTTTCCTTTTTACAACGACATGGAAGCACGGAAGCCATAGTGCAATATAACGCAAACGTTTTGAAGTAATCTTATCGCGCACATAAAAGTTACGATTCCCAACTGCTTATTAGCAAGGAAAACGTCAATGCTTATTATTTTTGACCTATCAGCCTCGCTCTGCAGCAATGGCCTTTGTTAATGTTATGGAATGAGAAAATAAAGTTGCACTTATTTTACAGACACAAACCCGAGACAACAAAAAACGAGGATTTGAATTTTTATGAGCAATAAACGATTCGAAACATATACGCTGAAAAAGCTTGTAAATAAAATTGGAGTAAATTCTATTTGCAGTTTTGAATTCCACGGTTTAAGAAATCAGAAATAACGGATTAATAGTCAATATTCCAACGTTTTATTTGTTGACAATAATTGTTCCGTCTTTATTAAGGGGGTTTGGTACCCTATGTATTTCAATGGTAAAATTTGCACTTCACTTCATTTTCAAAACAAAAAAGTTTCAATAAAATTAAAAATGTATACACATTCTTTAAGACGTTTACAAGGTCTTGTTATATTTATTTTTCT
>JAQGBW010000111.1:0-63812 GCA_034698625.1 Julus scanicus | reverse complement strand
TGTAGGTTGGCACGCATGCGCAGATCGAGTGACGGCCAGAAAAAGACGTCGGTCGATGCATTGTGAACCAGGCATAATACTACTTATGCTATTTATAGATTCTTGTCAACGATGAACCCGTCGTAAATTTTCGCGGCAAAATCATCCGAGATTCGGAAATAAAGAATATTCAGATAAAAGGAGATGACAGCACCGTCATTAGCTTGGTCAAGTTCGAGGTTGTACGTAATTTCTAATCGTCTATAGTTGGCTACATTGTATATCTGCGCCAAATGTAGTGATAGGTTCCTATATTAAACATATATAGTATGATACAAGTCAATTTTTGTAATATGTCATGACGACTAAGCTGAATTTTGCATTTAAAGACTAATGTTCTTGAAAAGTCTGCATGTTTTAGTTTGTCATATAGTTGAATACACACACAAATTCAAGATTGAAATTTCACGAACGCTTCATTTAATTGTAAAATGATTGTCTTGTAAACCAGTGATTTTTTTGTTTAATCGTTCAAAAAATGCTTTTCCAGTATATATTTTTTTTTTTTTTTGAAAAAATGTACAGTATATAAATACGTCAGTTCAAAAAATCCATTTTTCGTTTTGTTAAAAATGCATTTTGCATTTTTGAATTTATTAAACATTCTGTATGCAAATGTACTCCATAAAAATACACAAATTTATGTATTTTTTTCTAGTAAAATACAAACTGCAAGTGTATAGCCAACTTTGTAAAAATCATAAAAAGGTTATTTGTTAATGGGCTTAATGAAAATTTGTACAAATATTGTTTTTCTCTTTACTTTCGAATTGACCTCATTCACGTTCTGTTTTAATGACATAATCATTGGAATTTGTCTTTCAAAATGGCATGATGTTTCAATCTTGTTCAACGTTGATCATTCAAAAAGGCATGACTGCAAAATGTTATCTGTTGGAGTGTCAACCCTGGGACAAACTTCCGTTCACTTTATCGAGCCAGGTGTGAAGATCAATGGAGCCTACTATCTGGATGTTTTGTTAAAAGAAAATGTTCTTCCAGACATTCAATCATTTTCCGACTTGTTCATCTTTCAACAAGATGGTGCGCCATCTCATTGGGCTAGAGAAACTGTGATTTTCTTGAACGTGAAATTCTGCGTTCATTCCTCCAACTTTTTGGCCACCTAACAGTCCCAACCTAAATCCGCTCAAAGATAACAGACATCGACGAGTTGAAGCAGCAAATTTTGGATGCTTGGAATGAAATTAATCGAACAACAATCGACGAGGCAACCGCCCAATGGGGGATGCGCCTTAGGGCTCGTATTTCCGCAAAAGGTGCTAACTTTGAACACAAATTGAAATAGGGAATTTTTTGTGTGTTTTATTTAAGTACACATGTACACATAGACTCAGAGCTAGAAAACCCAGGAGAAAACAACTGCTCTCCAATGTCAACAAAGAAAAACGATTGTTATTGGCAAAAAACCACAGGAATTGGACAGCATCCGTCTGGGAAAATTATTCCAGTATAGAATCCCAATTATCATAAAGTAGATTTAGCCGGTGTCTATTTATATAGTGGTAAAACAACTTGGGAGTCTACTACTATCTTACTTCTAAGATTTATTTCATTAATTTGTTTTCCAAAAGATGGACTTGATATTATAGTTAACAGATTTACAACATGGTGTAATTACCTTATCTCGACAATTTCACAATAAATAAAGGTTTAGAAGTAATCTTGATTATATATGGTGGGCTATGCATTTTTGATTAGCCTTAAGATTGGTAGTTGATAACGCTATTATACACATTGGTGTTCAAGTATAACTTAAAACGTTTAGAAATAAATGTTTACAATGATTTTGTACTATTTTGTACATGCTGCCAGCAGGTGGCCGCACGAGAAATCAATTTAACGGACATTTTTCAAACTTGTTTTTTAATTTTAAAAATCCACCATTTCAAAGTGAAAAACGACATCATCATACGCTTGCTGATTTAATTATCAAGCTATTTTAGACAATTTTTATTTTTTATTTAATCTCTTTTTGTTTGGCTGTGAGTCTGTTTTAAAATTTCACCCATTGCATGAAAGTGATAAGGTTGTATTCCACCTTAAGTATATATTAATATCAGATTTCATGGCAAACATTTTCCAAGTTATTAACATGAATAAGTGGGAAGTACCCTGCTATTGAGAATATATATATATGACTGGTACACTCTTGGTGTATATGTCATTAATTTGCCCACCTGGCATTTTGAGTATTTTGGTTTGTTTGGTAATTAATAATAGATAATGAGAGAGGAAGGAGCACGGTCGCAACTGATTTTTAGAGGAACTATCATGGCATTTGCTTGGAAACAACTGTGGAAAACCTCGAAAACCATGGCACAGTCATGCATGGTAGGCGACCCAGGAATTAAACCCTGGTCTCCTAAATGAAAATCCGATAGTTACCACTATATCCCATCCAGGTGGAGGTATTTATTTTAGACGAATGGTTTCATTGTGTGAATTAAATTGAAACACGAGTTTTCAGGCAGTTCAAAAGAGACTCCGTAACAAGGGTTTTTCCCCCGTCTGCCCGTTATCAATTGACTGTTGTTTCGTTTTTTGGTGACGCAGTAGTGTATACACGAATTTACTAAAATACTAATTATTATTGAGTAATCATGTCACGAATGCAAAAGACTTGTTATTTACTTGAAAGGAATCCGGTAAACTTATTGTGCTATTTTATTATAAGTTCTTATTTTTTAAGCTTATCTTTAATTAATCTTATCTTCATTGGCATTTTCAACAAGAAACTTCCGTTTTCCCAAGAAGTGACTTTGTCAAAGTCTGCAGACAGCTTTGAACTTGTTATAAATGGGACAATAAAGTCGACGCCACCTGAGTAAGTTCTAATATTTACCATCAGTTGTGTAATATTAAGCATATTGCAAGTATTGGTTATAATTTTTAAAAACTACATGTATTTTTTTTCAAACACTATGCAGGTTGGATATAAACATTTTGGAATATGAGGATGAAGATATAAACTTCCAAATGCACCTGCGCAAAAATGAGAACAGGACTGTGTTTTATAATGGTAAAAAAATGAGATGGCCCATGTATGGTGATTTTTCTTCGCTAAAAGATAATGATCCATTTAATATCAAAATATCGACCAAACCTCGATTTGGGAAATATTTGGTCGCTTATAAGGTAACAAAAGCATTCCTAAAAAAATAATTTCCATAAACGTTTCAACCAACCATCTCCAAGAATACGCTCAGTTTTACTGATACAAGGTTTGCGATTTATAGATTCAAGTCAACGATGAACCAGTCATAAAATTTGGCGGTAAAAACTTCTATAATTCGGAAACAAAGATTATTCGTATAGAAGGAGATGACAGCACCGTCATTAGCTTGGTCAAGTTCGAGGTTGTATGTTATGATTGGTAAAGGTTTCCAAACATTCCTATTTGGCTATATAGTACATTGTAGGTCTGCCCTACATGTTAGTGACCTATCACTACATCAGATCCTATAATACATGTATAGTATACAACTCAATTTTGTAAAATGTCATGACAGTTTCCTTTTGTAAGAGGAATTTTGCATTTAAAGACTATATATTAATGTCATTTTACTGTCGAGTTTGCATTCATGTTTAAGTTTGTCATGGTTGAATACACACAAATTCAAGATTAAATTTTTTAAAATGATTGTCTTTTAGATCAGTTTTGTTTTATAAAAGATGGACTTGATATTATGGTTAACAGATTTACAACAGGGTGCAATTACCTTATCTCTACAATTTCACAATAAATAAAGCTTTAGAAGTAATCTTGATTACATTTGGTGGGCTATGCATTTTTGATTAGCTTTAAGATTGGTAGTTGATAACGCTATTATAAACTGGTGTTCAAGTAACTTAAACGTTTAGAAATAAATGTTTATAATGATTTTTTACATGTTAGCTATATTTAAAAAAAAAGGTGGTCCCAACACCATATGCGGGCTGTAACAAGTGTTCGTATTGTTTTGTCTATTCCCTATATAACTGCTGCTGCTGCCGCAAATTAAAGTCCATTTTTATAGATTCTGGAACAGTTAGTTCTGCCGCATCTTATATCAGTGATCATATACTTAGTGCATGATGACACCACATGCTTGAGATCGATCTCAACATGGTCTAAATGCATGGCAATGTGAACGCAGGTGCTTCCCAGTCCTAAAACGCCCCACAGGTGCACCTATACCTCCGGCATCTAATAGCACATTTTCACTGATATGTTTGCTATATTTACACAAAATTGAATGTAATAATCGAGTAGGCATGAGGGGTAGGCCTACCCCCCATCACCGGTTTTTGTAGCAAAATTACCCATCAACCCATCTTCGTGTCATGATCTTTACAAGACGATGCTTTATATATACATAGCATCAAAACCACTTTTTTTACTTATAAGCACACATGTGTCATTAATCTTTATTTTTGCAGGAGGTAATTAGGGTTTACGTAAAAATATCGACGTTGGTTTTTTGTTTTTTTTATATTATAACGCGTTATTTTTGCACGTTGCGCGACCCGTCTCCTATAAAAGTGATTACTGAAATTCAGCACATATAAACTTTGATGAATAAAGTTGAGTATATAAAAAAGCCACGGATTTTCCTCCCTCAAAATCCGCGATGGCGGCTCATTAAATATGGACTTGGAAGTCATTTTGCAGGCACGCAAGATAGTGTTTTAACGAGGCAAAGGCTCGCAAATTACACGTTAGTCCAGCGCAACCCGAACTATAATGGCTTGTTTGTTCACCATTATTATAACACCTTATCTGAGCCACTTTACCTGTAATTTCAGCCATCCGCCACCCCTCGCGCATTGTTCCATTATTTACCTGCTTTTTAAAACACCGAGAGCGTGGAAATTGTGCGTTAGTTTTGGCCACGTAATTTCTAAGGTGAGTGCATGGTGTGCCAATCGCTGGCCCGCGGGCCGCTCACTTAAAACCCACCATCATTGAAATTGGTACCTTGGAAGCCGCTGTTTGAGGACAAACAAGTACCATTAAGGAAAAAACGTGAATAATAATAAGATGAGTGCATACGTGTACTTTTTCTACAGGTTTGTGTTGGACGAGCGTGCGTGGCCTACATAACATTCAGATATCTCTAATTGGGTTAGGGTTTTATGATCGTTATTAAGTTTATTATTTGAAAACGATATTCTTGGGCTTGTCCGAAAGTAATGGTGCTGAAAACACGTTTTTCATCACGTGAAGTAAAAGATCGTGTACGTTTTGTCAGAAAATATTTTGCTAAAAACTCATCATGTAAGAGTTGTTTAAAAATTTCATAACTTTTACCACGTGCCAACATGTTATCAATATTAGTTATGGCAGGGTTGCAAACCGGCATTTTCTAGAAAACTTTCTGACTTGTTTGACAAATGTTGTGGTAATTAGTCGGGCGAGGGGTCCTTGAAATTTTAAGAGATGAGCCTTGAAATCCTTGAGTTTCCTGGACACCCTGGCGAGTTTTCACCTGTTGGTTCCAAATGGCGCCTGATGCATTGCTATGATCATGTGTTTTTGTATACCTGTACTAGGTCTTGGAATTTTATTTGTAAATTTAACCTTCAAAAATACATCTTTCCAAGCAGGGATTTGAAATTTTGTGAGCTGTCATGTTGGATTCGATCTTTAAGTCATTGCCCTGAAAATTTGGCGGATAAAAAAAAAGGATGAAATATCCAATCAAGTTATTTTTGTATTTTTTAAGACGCATTTTCCTATATTATGTCTTAAAAATATAGAAATAGTCAGAATTTAATGCATGAGAATACATTTTTATAGGGAACTTTCTTAAAATATTATTTCACGAGTTATTAGATTTATTACAAAATAAGTCTGATGGGTTTACTAAAATTTGTTTATCTAACAATGTGAACCCTAAAACAGCTCTGAAATGTTACGCACTTCCATTATCATTTCCCCACTTGTAGCTATATATATTGTCAGTGTGGCCAGACTGATGTTAATTCTAATAAAAAACACAAGCTTATCTATAGCTGATCAATTCAAGATCTTGCCTGGAAGTGTATAACCTTCAATTTTCCACGTAGCAATTTGTTAACGATGGGAAAAACGTTATGTGCATGTAATTGCAGTCTATAATGTTTCAATTTCTGCATGCATTTATGCAGTATGTTCGCAAACTCGGGCACCCCTCTGGAACTTTGAAATGATGCCTGATCAATCATGTTCTACTTTAGACGTGTATGCATGCATAATGATCACTGCATGTTTGTGTCTGCGAGGGTTCGAGCCTTGATTTGTCCCCCAAACACGTACTACATGTATACATGTGTGCACACAACACTTAGTTTCAACAACCTGCAATTTGTTTTCCAAGAACCAGCTGTCGGTGCCAACACTTTTGAGCTAATTATTGGCCCATAATTAGGTAGTTTTGGGTGGATCCTTTGAGCCTGGCCCGCCTTAGGACTGTTTAGCTTATCTTATACCTTATTTAATACAGGCTACTTGTCACTTTTGAAATTACGCCAGAAACGTACTTTTGACAGGTTCAATCCAAACGCTAATCATCTTTAGGATCGGTGTTGGCCTTCGTACGCGGGTGTTGTTTTGGTAACCTTTTGAAGCGCTGATTATATAGACACCTCCAAGCTTAGGAATCATACAATCGCTTTTTAATTTTTAAAAGCAAGGTGGCGCGAACTTATGGAAATGAGGTGTAAACAAAGCATTTCTGTTTCCGAAAAAAACAACACATTGAAGGTCTTTGCAACTTGTTAAACATCAATAGCATGTGTTATAATTCATGTTAAGCAATATAAATGGTAATGTTCATATTCCTTATGATACATATGCCATTTTTTTAAAACACCACCAGGTGTGTAACCTGGTGGTAAATCTTTACCCTACTTGTCATCAATAGTAGACAACGTTTTCAAATGTCATTCTAAACATACTACATATATATAGACAGACGATGATCAGCCATTAAGGTTGACAAATAAGATAACTTAAGTTTTGTAACAGTGAATATTGGGCATGCAACTTTGCCTGTATAGAAAGTTCTGGTGGTAAATTTATAGGAGCTTTTTATAACAATGCCCTCGTTTCTTTCTTAAATTTATCTATAAACTGTAATATACCATATAATGTGAGTCATAAGAACCCAATAAAAAAATCACAACTTAGTGAAAAATGCTTCGATTTAAATGAAATTTGGCAAGTTGTGATTTTTTATTGGGTTCTACTTTTGTATGACTCACATTGTATATATCAAATACACTATATTATATACTTGCATAAATATAGTTAAATAAGAAAATTTTTGAATATGTTGGAAGATGGTAAAATAAACCCGATGGGGTTGTCACAACACAACCTCATACGTTCATAGGACAATCAAGCGTTTTATGAAAAGTTATATTAAGCCGTTACACACCAGTTACCCCGCCACAGCCGTTAGCAGTTCCACTTCCGTTATATCGCTGCTTCAAAGGTTGCATCTTAAACGACGTAGTGCTACGTAAAAAGTGTATAACAATTATGTAAAAAACAAACTGAAAATTCGTTGTGACACCTATATAGGGTGAATACTGACCAAATTAAACTGCTGCCCCAATTATGATTATTTTAAGTGATTTTATATCGGTATTATACTCAACCGCGAGAGGGCGCTGAAATCGCTGAATCCCATTCCAAGAGAGCCCATTTATTATGATGTAGTCTCGGGTTAGTGTCTCGTTCAATCTAATTATCCGGCCCATCATCCACTTTAAACGCTAATTAGATTTCGGGCATCCCCTCTGTGTTTTTAAAAGGCGTCAGAAAAGCCACTTCATTTAAATGCTTGTTACGCTATCTTTATTTAATTATGTAATACGCGAAACTTGATTTATTCGCAGGTTTTTTTTTATATTTTCACGAAGTAGTAGTTGTACTAAGTCCTAATTATACATTTATTTGCAGCCGCCATTTTCCCCACTCTTGGCAGGCCTAAAGGCCCCGAACATGGTACATTTTTCTTCGATTATTGAATTGAACGTTTGCGTTTGTAACGTTTGAAAATGGGGGAATCCTCCTAGCTCTAAGTGGCTTTTATCCACGCTTGAAGGATCCTGACGTGGGCCCGTCGTGCTCCCAAATAAATTCCCCCCGTTTTCGGCAGCCATTAGGATGCACTTAACTCCTTGTTCCGTGTAATGTCATAACCGTCCGACGATGAATTACATTTTGGGGCCTGAAAGATAAATGAGGACAGCTCGGATAGGGCACCGGATCAATGGCGTTTTAACAATGGGGGATGAGCAATGCTTTTGCAATTGGGACGAAGCGTTTTTTAGTTTTTGCCTTTTTATATTTATTTTTCGTCATAATCGATAAAATGGCGGCCGCAGTGCCGGATGAGCTACTCAATGGCGGGATGAGAACTTTGACAGTGCCATCTGTGGGAATGGGAGTATTTGAACCTCGTGGTTTACCCCCAAATGCAAGATGGGTCTGAGGAGAGCCCATCCAAAGGATTGTTATGTCAGATAGGTTTGACCTATAACGTGAAGCACGCAATCCGGCCGAACGCCATCTAGTGATCATCTTATCAAACGAACATATATATATATTTTATATAAATATTAAATTTAAAAAAGTATAAGTGTTTAACTTAGTGTATGCATTAAAAATTATTGTTTAATTAAAATACGTTTTGTTGTGTTCCCTTGAGGTTAGTATCCACCAAAAGAAACATACACAAAAAATACTAAAACAATGTTTCCAGCATGTTTTTCGAAACATGTGTCGCAAATTTCCTTTGATCCAGACCGCCTCTTGAGCGATCGCCAGGGCCCAGGACACACGAAATGTGTCAGAAAATGGCCGTTTTTCGACAAATTGTTTCACAAACACTTCTGGACACATCAATGTTTGTTAGTGGATGTTTGCTGTGGATGTTTTTTGTGTCTAATGTTTGTTTTGGTGGATACGCACCTTTATGTCAGTCTCACACCCAACTCCAGTATGGATCAGAAAGGGGATCTTGTTCAGTAACTTTATTTGTTAAGTGTTGTAACAGTTAAAATGTCAATTACCTGTAAAGTTATTGAATAAATCATTAGGAGGTATACCCCAGAAGCTTCTTAACTAATGCAACATGTGTTGACAATTGTCTAAATGCAATTTAAAAAATTAAAAAACCTGCACTGGTATTATGAATCACTATAGGCATCTTACCTGTAGATGTAATTAACCACATCTAAAACTAAAGGTAAATAATGCTTGTACGTAGAATACATCAAATTACATGCATAGTTTAAGAATATGGAACGTCAAAAAGCTAAGTTTTTGACAAAACGCATCCGAAAGTCAATTTACACTCGTAGTGCTAAATAAAATGGTATAATGGTATTCATTAATGACACCTGTACAATTATTGTGTATGAAAGTACGATTTAATCTATATAATACGTGTTATATCAATATACCAAAAGACTGCCATGTTGCAAATTTTTACAAGATGGCCGACTCTGGAACATGAGTGGTGCCATCTTGAAAATGCAATATACTAAAGGCCGATTCACCACCAGGGGGTGGCTTAACGATTAAATTACTACTTGGCACATGCTTTCAAATAATTCCCAAATTTGAATCTCACAAGATGTTGGTAAAGTATTTCTGAACGGCGTGATGCCGAACGTGTGAATAGTTTCGAGACACATCACGCATGCCGCCAAGAAACCCGTTTTGTCCAAATAGTTTTTGGCAGACCATAAATCTGAAATGTACTCGAGAGTTTCCTGCCAAAACGCCCTTTTTTTTCTTTTTTTTTGCACCGGGCCCGGGTCCAACTCCGAGTTGGTCTTATTTTCGGTGAGAGCGCAGTCAGCGATGCATGCGCCAAAGGAAGTCAAAATAAGGCAGAAAAATGGCCACAGATTGCGGAACCACCTTTCATGTGCAAAGTACACGTATGCAAGACGCGACCCCCACAATCTTGGTTACAGATGTTTGCTAATGGTTTCACGCTTTCGACCGAATCCGAAACGGCGTTGTTTTTTGCGGCTTTTGTCAACATGTAAGTGTGTGCGCATGCGCGGTACACTATGACGGTTAGCGTCAACAAGCGTATATCCTGCAAAGGAGTAATTTTTCAGCTTTTGGTGTGATATATTGGCTTGTGCGTGACGTCATCTGCGAGGGGGAGAAACCTGTCAGCCATCTTTGAGAACCAACCGTACAGGAATTTGGTTCTTTGCCCCTCTAATTGCACCACGTTTTTGTGCATCTAAATATTACCGTCTAGTGAAAGACGTGGTTGGAATTTCACTATCGTTGGGTATTATGCAGTTACAGTATCGGGGTGTCCAACACCCTTTAAAACCGGGAAATGTGCTTGAATTTCCGGGACGCCCTTCATATAATGTGTTATACGTGTGGGGGTCAGCCCCCACTCCCCTAGCAATTGGGATATAGTATGCATGTAATCTATATCATTTTTAATTCTATGATTATTGTATACGTTTTATGATTAATTTTATCTTCTACGAAATACACATACACATATACAATAATAGAAATGTGTCTAACTTTTTTTTCCATTTTCGGATAGCCTGATAATTTGAGACTATATACGGCCTCCGGATGTCTTAGGGTACTTTTATCATTAAATGCTATAATTTTCTAAGTAATTATAGCATCTTAATGATGAAATTAAAGATAATGTATATACATGCACCCAATAATTGTTCACCCCTTTTAAACTTCATTGAATTTCATGGACGCCATTTTGAAATTCTCAGTCTGGACATAACGGTCTATAATTATAATACGAAGTTCACCTACCTTAAAAATAAGAAAAAAGCATAACATGTCATCACGATGGTTATACTTTCACACCCTAAAACTTGTCATTCAACTTTGTTTATGAATTACAACACTTGCCCGTGGCACGAATTAGCACCCCGCATACGTGTGAACTTGTATCAACACGCTTTTAATTTGCTATATAATCCAACAAAATTCGCATCTAAGCGGTAGACCCAATTAGTTTTGATTAATAACTGTTATCAAAAGCTTAAAAAGAAATAAACACGGTTATCGAAGGGCGTGGTCGATATCTCTTCAATGGAATTAAATCGGACGCTGGGTATTTTTCAACGTCTATTATCTTCCGTGACCTCACCGAATGTCCGTTTTTTATCCAAAATTATACGTGTATGGAGGCTGAAAATTATACGAAACATTTGATGGGGCAAAGGCGTTAGATATAGCGAGTGGAAGGTGTGGGGTTACCATGCCTCCTTTTATTACTGGGGATCGACTCTAGTTAAATTTCGGCGTAATTGAGCCTGATGATCAACTGCGATAACCCCTAAGTAATTTCCGAAATTAGCCCGGAAGGGACTTATTTTCAAATCTACTTGATTTTGCCTGTATCTGAAATTGCTTGGATGCAGTTTTCGCGCTAATGCAATGATGAGCAGCCTTAAGTACCGATGATTTGTGAGCGGTTTCGTTTGTCGGAATCGATCAAATTATATAACAAATGTACATGTATATCTAAAGGTTTTACCCCCTTCAAATGTAAGCGTTAAACGTTTTCCGATTAGTATTTTCCATTAATACCGTAAATGGAAATTAAACGTGTGAAAAATGTGCATGTATATAATAATACTCTACAAATTTATATATGGTACATATATGCATTGTCCTAGTTTTCTCAACACCGCCTTTTCCTCTTAATTCACCCTTATCAACGACTCTGTCCGATTTTTCAGATATTTTAATCAATTTTGTGATGTTGATATAGGTGCTTTTTTTGGGGCTCTGCAGTATACCAATTAACCTGATCAAATTTGTATACAAGGTTCTATAGTGTAAGATATACGTTATATGCATGGAAGGTTCACATATAACAGTAATATTAGAAGAAAGCAGTTTAATTACCAAAAAAAAAAAGAAACTGCATCTTTATTATTTAGAATAGTGCAGATCGTCGATTTCGCCATGTTGTACTCCTTGGTATAAGATCCATACAAAACGCGATCACAACTTTCATCTTTAGCTATAATTTCCTTTTTTAATTCAACATTAATACGTTTGTGATTTTTCTTAACGCCATATTCACTAAAACTTGGCACTTTTTTGGTAGCACACAGGGTTTTTTCCCGTTCGTAAATCGAAACATCATGTGGTGTTCGTAAATCGAATTGTTCGTAAAAAGCTCAATTTACGAGCTTCCACTGTACAATATATACAAATATAATATGCTATCTAATTTTCAATGTCACTTGACAGGTGGCGGTGCTAGTCATGCTACATGTGCTGAAGCATATGAGCACACATTTACATTTTAACACATGTGTAATCCTCACACATATTTTAGCATATTTTGGCATTTTTCTGTGCTGCAACCATCTGGACATTTATAATTTGCTGTCAGTGCCAATGTTTTGTTATCTTGTCGATTTAATAATTTACTTCCGACAGTAATATATGATTGCATCTTAAAAAGATATATGTATTTTATAGCTACACAAACATTATTGTATACAAATAGTAAAGCAAGATGACTGAAGTGGGAAGAGTTACCCAAAATTGAACCTAAACTAAAGCTTACTTTTTAATATCATGATAGCATGGACTTTTTCCTATGTATAGGTTGAGTTAGCGAAGGTGTTTTTAGAATGGACACGTCAGCCCTTTTCTTCTTGTAATTCATGGGGTTTGTGTTCAATGGTCGCATTTACAATCGATTGTCAATTTGAAGTTTTGCAAAAGTGCCATAAAGCCAAGAGCAACGTTTGTTCTTTGGCAAAAGACCTGCTTGAAAAGAAAAAAGGGCCTGCTTCTACCTGTCTCAATGGGTCCTAGCCAGGGCTATTCGGCGCCTCAAATAACATGAAAAGGGGTGCCTGGAAAGCTCCTCCTGCCAAATACCGTTTCTAATCGTGCCTTATTCTCTGTATTTCCTTTGGTTTCCTTTGGTCTCATTTCCGCCGATTTCAAAAGATCCTTTTACCAGCGTCGTGTTTTTATTTTTTTGTCCTCATTTCCACAAAGGGCTTACTTGACTTTTAAATCTAATTAGGAAAAAGTAACCCCCTTGTCCCGCCTCCATCGAGTAACTTAGAAGAGAGGGTTAAGTCAGGCGAAATAACCAGAAAAAAAGTATAAAAAATGATTTGATGTACTGCTATTAAGGGCACATGACGTAAAGTTTCCAGTTTGATTATCAGTGCACTTCACCTGACGGTTTCGTACTTTTTGGGTGCCCCTCGAAGCGCCATAAAACTTGTGAATAGCACGGACGATATGTACTAATTCAATTTGAACATGTTCGTCATCCCATTTTTCCATTCTTTGGCCGCCATCTCTTTTTATATTGACCAATATATTTATGGTTTCTTAAACAAAGAATCAAACCGAAATCCCTCCAGGTAGACTACAAGCGGTCATTGCATAAAGTACGAAAAAAAGGTGGGGACCTAAGAGGCAGGGGAGGCAACCCTGGCTTAAATTTACATGTCGGAATATTTGTAGGGATGAATAAGTTCAGACTGGGCCCATATTACCGCCATTGTACCTTGCTTGTAACCGCATTATAAGGTGACTATAAGCCCATGCAAGCGTATTCTTTTGAAAATGTTCAAAAATCGTTTTTTTTTTCCTAGTTGTGCTCCTATATAAATAATATGAATTATTGGCTTTCTAGAAGGTATTTTAGCGAGGGGCGCGTACCGTAATTCGTCCATGAAACCCGAAATTGCCGATAGCCGTGTTATAGGCCATTACTGCCGTGTAAGTTGCTCCATTTCATAAAGGAGTCCACTTTGCTGGACACCCATCTTTATTGTCAACTTTTCAATGGGAATGAATATCATTTTTCTTAATGGGGTCCCTTAAACTTCTATTCTGCACATGGGGACTTTGTATGCAGAAGTTTGCATGATACTGCGGGTTTGGTTCATCCATTATATGCATTTCTGTAAAATTGCTCCTTTCTGCAATATTTAAAAAACGCTTGTTGGTGTTGTTGTGGACACTTTCAAGACGAATTGTGGTGTTATCATTCGACTGTTCGAAGAATACCAACGAGGTTAATTAAGGTCGTAGTTCTGTTCCAGTTTCATTACACATGGATTACAATCAAGTTGGATGGATTTTTCCATTTTGGAAGTTTTGAAAATTCAGGCATTCCTCCACAGTACTTTAGAAGTACTGAGAAACCCACCAAAAACAAAACTGTCAAAAGCATGATTTGATTTCCAAATTTTTGCTGGGAACATGTTTCTTCTGAACACATTCCAATAAACACTTTAGTGCAATCTGAATGTAATTGAACATATGAACCTTTATTCCAAATTATCTTTATTTTAAAAAGGTCTGGAAACTTGGAGTATATAGTTGGAGCAAAATTATAGTCTTCCAACAATGTTTGTTACAATTTTTAAACACATGCATGTGTTTAAAAATTGAGGTTCATGAACCTTTATTATAATTCTAACCTTATTTAACCTTATTCTACCCTTATTGGCAACTTCGAATAATTGAAGCAAAGTTAGATTTGTGTGTATACGTTATGCATCAACAATGATTGTTTTTTTGTTGTTGTTGAAAACATGATCTAGCTGTCAAAATTGGAGCTCAATTACCAATGATCACCTAACAATCCCTTAATTGCTTTACTGCCTAAAACAATTTGAATAAACTCAAGGTCATATATGTTTCAGACTTGTAGATTTTGATATAAAAACCGTAAAATAGCGATGCTCGGATCAGCGATTTTCGGACCTGTTGTGCCGGACCTTGTTTAAAAAGCCCCTCTGATGGGAGGATGCGTCTCACCCATGGGTTGCTCTACATACACTTATTTGCGGTCTGATGCTTCTCATTCCGGGACCCTTGAAAACCTTTGAAATCTGGACTATTGCCATTAAATTTATCGATTCACGGCTTTAAACGTTAAGAGTGATAAATGTTCATGTGAACAGCATTTAGCAAAGGGGGACGTTAGGCCAGTTCGCTTATTCTACCGGCTCCGGTAACTAGACGTTAATGCGAGCCGTTTCAGTGTCATAATAGCGTAGCAAATTCACTTTAAATCCGTAAAATTTCTGCTAAGGAATTACGCATCGATGAAATTTTCTTATTCATTAAAGCATATAAGTTTTGTGCTACGCCTAGCCGCGTATGCACGGTTTTAAAGGACACTCGTAAAAATGGGTGCCAAACTCGTCTCTAATGGGCCCCTTTATCCATTTCCTGAATGGAAGCGACACCTGGTGCAGACATTTGTATATATGTGAGCAGTTAGATTTTAATGTAGAATTTTCTAAAAATGTATAAATTGAACGACTTGAATTTCTGCATTACTGGTAAAAGCTGGATAAATAGCTTATTTGAAATTAAGATGTATAAAACATTACTCACACATGATAATATCAAAAGAATTTTACCCAAAGTTTACTATCCGCCATTTTGGGATGTTGTTTTAAATAATTCATGAAATTCCTATAACCTCTCAAATTGGTATGATTGGTAGATAAAATTCGCTGTCTACAAAGTGTATGGGATGATATTCAAGAGTCATGTTTACTATAGTTTCATTTAGCAATAATTCATGACAAATCCAGTTAATCAACGTGTGAAACTAACTAATATATACAACATGTGCTAGCTGTACTGTATATAGGTATAGTGGTTTGGACAGATGGCTTATACAAAATGATTTGCATGGCCGTCATGAAATGCAACCAAAATACACCATAAATGAGGTGATGGACTGTATCTGATGCTAAAATCTTGTCACGTTTCATTGAAAAAGCTCGGTCTCCCAAATTTCAAAGCAAATGCAAGTGAACTTGACTTCATTACTGCTTGTTTTCGTTAGCCTAGCCCCACATGATGAAAAATCAGATTAGAACCTTGTCGGACAATGCCCAATTCTTATTTCAGAACTTTAGGGCATTCAATTGCCAGAGTATTGTCTGGAATTGGTGACTTCAGTGAGAATTCGATACAACAATGGCGTTTATAGGGGGACATCAAACGGCAAAATCCTTTTGGAGGGTATTTTCCATGTTATCATTCTCGCCTTTTCTGGTCATAAAGGTGAGAAGGACATACATTATGCATGTAGTTTCAATAATTAGATGCAAAGGTTTGATTTTTTTCTTAGTGAGATTTCAGGATATATACTAAACTGGAATTTTCGTCATCAACACTCCCTGTGTTGTCCATAACTCTTCCAGAAGTAAATGACCAGTACACCCATTAGCCGAATTGATTAATATTTTTGATTAATACGTGTTGTGATAGAAAGCGAACCATTCATGCAAGATGAGATTTAACGGTTGAGTTTTTCCTGATGGCTCTCCATAGCTCCTGATTCACTTTTTGTGAATGGATCGCCATCAAAATCAAAGTTTTTATGGTTGGTTACCCTCTTGAATGGCGTAATATGGTGGAAACAATGATATTAATGGCGGCCGAGCGCGTAAAGCGAGTGACAATTGCTGCTTTTTATGCGGAAATATTATATATGACACATATATGGACATATCAGAAATTGGGCATATATGGAAACATAATATGACCATACATCCTTGTCCTTGGTTAGGACCATTTGAGTACATTCAACTTGCACTATAGATGTGCAAAATTATAAACATCAAAGACAATGTTTTCATCGACTTAAAAGCCATTTATGTTTTCAGACATTTATTGAAATATTATTTATGGCATATATGGCACTGTATAATTTGTCCACCAACATGGAATGTTCATAAAGTACGGAATTTCAGATCTTATTGTACTGGTACAACTTAATTCAAAAGATATTTATTGACAAATATATTAGATATTTTCCACTAGAATTTTCCGAATACTGTAAGCAAAACCTCTTTTATCAGTTCTATAGTTGGGGCCAAAGGTTGATTGGGGGACGGTTAATCCTGAGTTTATATTTTTTTTAAATAATATTATTAATATAATCGTAAATTATTTAATTGTTTTATATACTATTGATTAATAATGAGCATATTTGCAAAACTAATCCTTATTTTTTTTAAAATAATTTCTGAAAAGTGTGTTTAATGTAATTGCAGTTTCTTAATTGTTGCTCAGTGTACAGCCGGATGAGTGGGGTTTAATGGCAGCGATTCTATTATCCGGAATGGATGTATTGTTTATTGCTTTATCGCCATCTTAACGCTGGTTCCAGAAGATTTCATATAGGAGGTGTATATATAGGGATTTCGTAATGAGCTGTATAGGAATAGTTAGCGGTGCATTTAGGTCAACAGAAAATAGAAAGACTGAAATAAATTGTACTGAAAAATGGAGTTGGAGCGTGAAATTTACGACAGATGGAAATTATCCATGCAAATGCGAACCCCATTTGCCTACCAGCTTCATTAAACCAGGCATTTTTGCTGTCTTGGACATAAGAAGCAGGGCTACTTTATCTGAAAAGCTAAGGAGAGGGAGCCGCCATTTTTCATTTTTTTTTGTTTATTTTTTTAAACATAAGCTTTGAAATAAAGCGCGATTTTGAAAGTAATATCACGCCTTTGGCTCTCAGCTATGTTAAGTGGGGGTATCCTTTCACACGGACAGCTGTCGCTGCCCCCTTTCGGTCACCCTTTGTAACAAAGCCCTCTGGTGACCATTTCGGCGCATAAAAGCATCGTTCATATTTTATTAATGGGCCTTTTAAGTTGGTGTTGGCCAGTCATTTAAGCCGGCCCCCAAGTTACTCATATGGGTTTCAGATGTGCCAGACGTTATAGACTATATCGCACCACGGTGTAATTAGAGATATACATCTAATTACCGTCAGCTTACCGTATTATATTTTGCACGGTAGGTGGCTAGTGGATTTCGGTGTAACCTGCAATTAGTTGTTCATACAACAAAAAACATTGTTTTAAGTTGGGTCCCATGCGGTGTTCGAGTCTCACCATATTTTCGCTGTATAGTACCTTTAAAATAGCAGTGGAATGGTGGCTCCATCTATGTTTTTCAATGTAAAACATTATGTTCATGAGAAAATATAGATAATTACCACAATAAAGTTGTGTGGAAGAAATTCTAATAAGCTTATTACATCAAAAAAAGAATGCGATAATCTGCATATAAAGCATCGCATCCTCCAATTAGAATCACGTGATTCCTGTATCGATGTCCTAAGTGACTTAATTTTGTATCGTGCACATGTTTTATGTATATTACTGGTTTCTAAACACCCAGATGTGACTTTTTACTTAACACTGATGCAATGCGAGTTAAATTGACCGATGTAAAGGAGGCACATGGCTTCCTTGATATATCATCCACGCTTAACAGCCTGTTTAGCGTAAATGCGCTCAGTTTCAACCAATTTAAATTTTAGATTTCACGCTTGCCAAATGTGCAAATGAGTCTGCATACGAGATAACGGCCTAAAGTCATTTTTCGGCATTTTTGCCCCTCTTTTGGTCCGAAATTAATAATGCTAGCAGTAATACTACTTTTTTTCCTTGATGAAAGTTAAACAGAAATGTTAACGTGGTGGGGGCCATGAGGCTTTTGAAGCGTGTTTCAAACATATTGCAAGTGGTAACAAATATTTTGGGTCAGGAAGCCTTAACGCGTGCCAGTAATTGAACAACTATTTTTTCCCTACTTCAGAAGGAATTTTTAGGCAATTAACACATTCAAGACTAATTTGCTCTATATCAGTAAGAGGAAATGTGTTAAACATTATAAATAAGTTATGAACATCTGCAATGACATTGGGTGATGTACAGTATATTTAGCTCAAATTGATCATAAAGCCTGTCTACATGCAACATTAAAATTCTTCGTTAAGTTTTCCTCATTTTCTTAGTAGGGAAAAGTATTCTTTCTCTTTTAATTAAAACAAATAAACAAGAGTTTAAATTCAGTTTTGCAACTTGGTATTTTAAAATCTAGTGAAACAACTGTACACATTCTGCATAACGAATATACAGATTAGTGCTTATCAAATTGCTGATTACCCCGGTGTGTAATAGAGACCAATATTCAAATTCAAGACAGTGCGATCTGACTTCTGTCATGGTGATACCACAACTCGAGTTATAACAGCAAATTTTCCAGACGACATGTTGTACATGGTTTGAAACATGGTTCAAGGTGTGGTGTATCAAACACAATCCCAACCGCCATTTTGAAGAGTTGTCCAGATCGTATTACCCCCTTACCACGACTGGTTCAACCCCTTCTTTGTGTTCTGTCTTTGAACAATTGATTAGAACACGTCGATTTGAGTTTGACTGTTTGCAACCACGGATATCTGGCCGTTAAATCCCCAATGGATAATGCGGTGGTGTGATCTGGTACGGGTCGGTGGCGACAGGAAGCCCCTTGAATGGTCGCTTTTCCAAAACACCTTTATTTGTGTACCCTTCTTCTTACGTGGCATTAGAAGGGATAAGATGACAGCGAGTTCGATGGCAGAATGGAATTGGCGTTGCATTAATAATATCCGGGCTAGCCGCACTGGAGAGCGTAATAAAGAGACGACCAGTGACTTTTCTAAGCTTTTTTCATGTGCTTCATGAACCTAATCCCATAGAAATCCAACGGGGCGTCAACAACACCCTCTAGGGGCTGCGGGGTTAGTTAGCGGTTGGCTCGGCGTATTAAGACGTGAAGAGGATGACAGATGGACAACGAGCCACTCGGACACGTGATGGACGTTGATGGTTGGCAAGAAGATAAGGCGAGAAAAAGGCGCCCTAAGCTCGTTCTGGGGCCCTGAAGCCGCATTCTTTATCCCCCTACAATTTTCCTGCAAAGTTTTCTACTCAAACGAGGAATTATAAAAGAGGTGTGTTGTAGTGTTTGGCCGGCGAAACAAATATTTGAAGGGGAATTGTGAAGGGCCACCTCGCCCTCCTCTAACACACCGGACGGGTCCTTAAGTCTCAATTATGAAAACATTGACGTCCCGTTTGGGCTTAGGCCGGGATTTCCAGAAAAGACGTCGGTGTTATGCACGTGGGGTCATGGGTAACCATTTCCAAAAGAATGTCATTTTAACCCTTCCTTAACCCTCACAGTATGCTTTCATGCCTGTCCACATGTCATCTTAGTATTAGTTATTCAGCTTAGTGCATGGTTTAAAATGACAGAATTTTATAAAATGTGATCTTGGTAAATGTCATGGATTTCCCAAAAAGACGTTCTATAAGTATGCATAAAGATTTTCCACAAAAAAAAACTTATATTTTAAGCAGTCTTTAAGCATCATATATAGTTAGTACATATATGCCATCATGCAGCCATTGTGTTGTATCTTTTTATGGTTATGCAGCTTATTGGTTTAGAATGCCAGAATTTTATAAAATGACATAGTACCTATATAAAGTTTGATCTTCTGTCCTAGATTTCTCAAACAGACGTCAAAGTTATGCATGTGGGGTTATGGGTAACGATTTACAAAATGTCGTTTTATAACTATTCTTTATAATTCCTTAACTTCCTTGGTTTTAAAACCAACTGATTTATGACATTCTGTCATTCTAAATGAAAGAATTTCATGCTGTATATTTTGAGTTTTAAATTTTCTGTTTTTTTTTTTTTTTTTTTTTTTTTGGTGTATTTCAAAGCATTGTCTCAACGAATGTAATCACATGTATAATGCATCCAAAAAAACTGGACAATTTGCTGTGTATCGATGAATTAGAGAATATTATGATAAATTGGGTGATAACCATTCATATTCTCAAACAAAATTTTCAAATTACAACCTGTCATATCTTTATTTATTTCGCACCTGGTACAATTTTTCTTAGCATAAAAGGCGTATTGAATCTTCTAAAATATGCACATAAAACACGAGTTTATAACCCCATGACGTAATTTCCGTTAGGCTGTTTACAGTGTAGGTATACATGAGTGCAATGTCATGGGATTTGCGTTGACATACATGATTAACTTAGCTGAAAAGCATGCAGAAGGTTCTTTAGAAGTATACTTTGCAGATGTATACCAATTTGAGTTTGAAAAATATACAGTTTATCACCATCTGATTGCGTTTAGTTTGATGCGGTACTGTAAGTACATAACAACTAATCATGAGTAGAGTAAAACACCTGGTCTAAAATAGTACAATCATTATTGCGTTTAAGGTGTGCTAGAAACTGTATAATCTCTGTCGTTAAACTCCGGATAAAGCCACTTAATCGTCGATTATGTCATCTGTCAACGTGTTGGAATCGCTGAGATAATTATATCATTAAACAGACGCGATTTTCTGCCTTAAAATTACCGCATTGGGCGTGCTTTTTGCGCCCCCTAACGTCTCTATTAGATGCCAATTTGAACTGGATTATAAGGGAAGTTCGCTTTTTGAACAAACATAATTTAGGGTGTCCTAAAAAAATGTTGTAAAACGCTTGAATTTCATTCGGTATCTCCGCACGGATGCCTTTATAAGAAGCCAATTAATTTTTATATTTTTCACACACACACATTTTCACGCGTGATTGTCATGTGTACTTAAGGCGTCATTTCCCGTTGTTTGTTTTATGTTTTTTTTTCGACATGTATTTTATGTCTGTGTATCATCCTCCTCGTTGCATTAAAACAAAAGGTAGGCATTTGGGTATGATATATTGGGTCTAATGAGAATCCCCCTTTATGATTCCACGCTGTCTTATTTTTCAATATATCATTTCAATTATAGTTTTCATTGAGTGTTTGGCAAAAAGGGGAAAACAGCTGACAGCCCAATTTGCACTCGTACAGACAAGACTTATTAACGTATAACAAGAGTCCCTAATTTAGCTTCGTTTTGCAACTCGGTGAAATATAAAATATAAGGGAATTTATTTAACGGAAACATTCATCATTCTTAAGTAGCTGTGTGTGTGTGTATAGATATGGTGAAAAAATAAGGAGTAGGCCTACGCCTAGGGTGAGAAATTAATCACGTTTAACGCGAGACTAACGCTATTTAACGTCCCGACATATGGTGCTAATAATACTTTTTAAAACAGACAAAAACTTGTATTCGCAGTTTTGAAAACAGTGTTGCATGGCGATGATGACGATTAAATTGTACGCTTCAAGAAAGAAATACAAACAAAAGTTGAAAGAATTGGCACGCCTATTAAGTGATTGGTTCACGCATTTCGTGTTTCTATTGGTATCAACATTTATGAAAACATCATTACTTATAATTCTTAGTTGTGAATCAGATGCGTTGAATTAACATACTCAAATCTTTTTTAGAAAAAAATCGCATCTATTTAATTAAGTACAGTTTTTAAAATATATTTAGGTTAATGGGTGAATTTTTTAACATACTGAATGTATGTCTGGTATCATTTACACAGGGTGTCCCTGCAGCAGCTTTGAACATCTGGAAATATGCTGAAATTTCTGTTAATCGGAAAAGTTCTATAAAAAACCTTTTTTTTTGAAAAAATTCTCTAGAAAATGCCTGACATATTTAATAACAAATATTGTGCTTAGCATTTGTCGAGGGATCCTTAAAAATGTAAGGAATGAACCTTGGAATCCCTAAAATATGCTTCAAAATTTTCCGTCAAATTTCCTGCACACCCTGTGTTGCAATGGTATCGTCTTGCTTTGCCGACAGACCACCTCGCCGACATGTCATTTCGCCTACGCATTGCGTCGATGAAGTAATTACTGTAATTTGGATGGGTTCGTGCAGGTTATTCACAAACTAGGTTCGAATTAAATTACTATAAATTATTCCAAAATAATTCTATGATGGATTTCGGTCAGCAAAATTGGAATTCGCGGGAAAGGGCGAAATGACTGTCGGCGAAGTTTGTTGTCGACAAAGTGAATCTAAACCGTGCAGTATCGGTATGTCACCAGCCTCACTTAATTGAAAATTGTTCGCTACACAGAATGTAAAATAATTTGTAAAAGAATATATTGAACAAGTAAGTTATAATTACATTTAATTAAAAAATAATTAAATTATCACTTTTCCATTGTTTAGAAAAGTTGTCTATTTTGAATTAATTGCAGTGATGTTGAAATAGTGCTCATTATTCATGATTTGAATATTTTGCGAGTTTTCAAATTTGTAATTATAAGTGTTACTTTTTGTATATATTTATGCACTCTTCAGCTTGTCGTTTCAAAATTGTACATATGTAATGAAATTGTCAATGCATTTGCATATTTGTGATATGTGACGAGACTTCCTTGTTATCAATCGGCAACATTATACAAAAGGTGAAAAAAAAATACCAGTTTTGTCGAAATTGAACAGTTTTTATATCCTCAAAAATGATTATTACACTGTATACTTTCATTTTTACATCACACGTGACGTGTATTTTAAATACTGCGGCGTTGGCAGTTTCGGCACATGGGTTTATCATGCACGTTAACACATAAACCGAAAGTAAATGTATAATTATATATATTTTATTCGAAAAAATCATACACGAGTATACACCTGGCAGGCTGCCTTTTGGCTCCCTTGGCGAGGAAAGGTCATGCACCTGTTGAGTTGTCTGAAAGCTACTCAAATGGGCAAAAAATTCACGCAAAATACCAATTTAAAGTGAATTCGGGTTCGTCAAAGGGCGTTTATTTGTCTCCTATTGTGGAAAATTTATAAGTCGGCACCTTGATATGGGCTTGATTATACTCATGACGATAGGTTGGACCATTGTCAAACAATGGTGGATCAATAAAAGATGACATTAATAGAGGGCCTGCGTGGGAAATTATATACAAAGTAGACTCCGATCTCGTAATTTCATCAATAGAGAAGCGCCAAAGTAAACACGATTTTCGATGAAATTGACGATTATGATGATAATCGATGTTAAGTTGACCCCCCTGTGTTTGATCAATACAAACTGGAGAGGGTAATTTTGAGGTGACGATGTTAGCAGAATAAACACACACGCGTGATCTCTCCCTATTTTCGCTAAATTGACTTTATATTCGCTCACTGTTATCCAACCATTATATTGAAAAGTTTATATTATAATGAAGGGCTCCAATTTCCAAATAATTGCCTAACGCCCTGTGGTGGTGCGCAAATAAATAAGCGAACCAAAAATAACTGATAGGTTTTCAGTGTGTCCAGCAGATTTGAAAATCTGGAAATGTTATTGAATTTTTATCACCTCGAAAGGTCTGAATTTATGCTTGAAATTCATGTTAAACGCCAGTATATGCTGGAATTTTCCATCCTGGTCGGAAAATTTCTGTTAATGAGAAAAATTTTATATAAAAAAAACTTGAATATTCTTCAAACTTTTTTTGGTAAATATTGTGGTACTTATATAAGTACCCATCGCACGAATATTCGTGCGATGGGTCCTTGAACATGTAAACAATGAGTCATGGAATCATTGAAATATGCTTGATTTTGTTACAGCAAATTTATTAGCCACTCGGATTCTGTATTTTGTGAGGAAAACGTCTATTTGGAAAATCGTACACCTGTTATTTAGAATTCAGATCGTGAATGAAACTAATGAGCTTCATGTGCCAATCTGCGTTTTGCAGCTGGGGAAACTTACCCTGTTCTTTGGAGCAGGAGCAAATTATGCTTCCGCACAGAAGTTAAACTGTATAGTTTTCCAGGGACCTTAAGTACTGGCCTTAAAAAAACACAATATATATATTAAACATTTTTGTTGTACAATGTACATGCATAGTTTTATTAAGCAATCCATAAAGTTAAGTAAAAAATAGTGATCGATTTTCTATAAAGTAATTTCCATGGCATACAAAATTAGAAAAATCCTATTTATTTAACTTGATAAAATGTTGTTAACGTTTTAATATAGACGTGAATTCAGACCTGTTCTTGCATTTGCATATTTAACAACTATGAATTTGCTGCAGAGGGTTAATAACCGTTATAAGTTATTTTCAATTATCTTGTTATTTTTAGCTTAATACATTTTTATCAGATGCAAAAAAGTTGACTGCTATTAATGCCATAACAACTTTTCATTGATATTTTTTTTATGTATTTAGCTATAGGCAAGCCTGTCAGCACTGTTGTGCCACTTATTTCGTATACATTATTATTCATGAGCATATTCGTATACATATGAATTTGTAAACAATATTGAAATTATCTTCATCTATAATAGAATCACAATGTTTAACAACAAAAAAATATATAAATAATAAAGTAATTCTTGTTTGGGATAAGTTAGAATTCAGACGGTTTTTTTGCACACAAACAACATAGTTTGATTGTTTCCAAGTTTTTGCTACGTTTTGATGCTTTTCTCGAGTTATCCCGTCTGTTTGCCTGCTAAAAAATAAACCTATAGCTTAAGATTTCCTATATTTAAGCTTTATTTTCGACAGGCAAGATGACAGACGAAATCTCGATTGCTGCATTGGGCAAGAAGATGACGCCATTTGATCGCAAAATTGCTTCTTGCCAACCGTGAAACCCTCCTATAGGAGCGTCATTATGATGTTGAAGTGAGACAATGATCTAATTGACAAAAAAAAGATGATCCCCTTGCCAAAAATCAATTCAGCCGTGAAAATCCATAATGTCCCTCGCACTCTCTATGGGCCTCCTTTTTCTCTCTCTTCTATGTTTTATCCAAGTTTTAATGTGCACAAACATCGAGCTGTCATGACTGTTTTCCGCTTGTTTGCAACCACCAGATATCACTCAATTCAAACGGATTTCAAATTGTCCCATTGTTAAGCATCCATGGAGACGACCAAAGATTTTAATTTAATGCCTAGAGAAGTAGGCTCTTTTTTCCAGTTTTTTTAACGTTTCTGGGTTTCTGCTGCTATACCACGAGAGATAGAAATCCTCCATGGGCTTATAATATTTCCCCTCAAATGAGAATTTGCATTTTTGTTTAATGAATTTGCTTGTGCGTTGTTAATACCAATGTTTAATTTGAATGCCGAAGATGATATTTAAACATAATTAAAGGAATAACGAGTTTGAGGTTTACGCACTATAATGTTTATTTATACGTGATTGCACCGAGGGGAAATGAGCAGTGTCAAATTGGTATTGCATTACCCTCTATAGATGTTTTAATTGAAATTTAAGCAGCTCATTATATCAATTAATCGCCGATTTTAGATCCCCTTTGCACATCGTGTCACGTGAGAATCTGAGACAAAACGTCGTGACGTAAAACGAGATTTGGGTATCACCATGACAACGAAACTTGATATAAGCAACAACAACAAAAATATACCTATTCAAATTTGATAACTTACAAAGTTTAGTTTAATTAAAAAATATGTAATGCAAATCTATATACAGTGTGTTCAATAAAGAACACATCAACTCTGATGTTAGACGAAATATGTTGTAGTCCTGCGAGTGTTACGAACTGTCACACTTGGACCCACTGCTGTATTTCTATTTAGGAACATTCTTGATGCAATCTGGCATACTAACTATATGTCTTGAATTTTAAACTAGAGTTGAAACCAATAATCTTCATTATTTTAATCCAGAAAAATACTGTCAAACTTTCGTTTTTCAAAATTATTTTTTCTCCATTTTTCTTAAATTCCATTTTTTTTGCATGCAACAAAATTCTAATATTCAAACTTTTGAACACTTTAATTGCTCATGCAGCAAAACAAATAAACAAGCCAGAAAAAGAACTCCATCACAAATTCAAATTCTCTAAATAGAAAGGCTGGGTATCAAACAAAATGTATAATATTTATTGAGAAAAAGTAACTGTATATTATGGGAAATTCCCTGTTTTCAACAGTGCCAAACCTCAATGTTATGTACCATTATCCCATGACCCATCTGATATGCGGTTAATGGTACCATGCAGCCGCAATAAGTGGAACAAATTCCATGGCCGATTATCCGAAATGTCCTGTTTTATTAAAACTTGTCTAAACGTTTTTTTTTTAATAGAAATTTGGCGCATATTTCAAAGAATCTCGATAATATAAAGTTGCCCGGGGTTGAATTGTAGCACGGACTCGGCCTTAATGAGTAAGGTTGCTCTGGTCTTACGATTTGGGTGGATAGATCTCACTTTTCACGGCATGTTGTGCTTGGCCAAACTGTCCAAATTGTTGGTTTAACCGGTCCAAAAACGTGATTAACGACCTTCTAAGAGATCGGCATAACTAGTTGGCTTATTACGTTTGTTTGTAATATGCCATCGTCCGGCCCCTAATTGCCGGTTGCGTTCTTCTACTAAAAAAATTGGCCACATTGCTGGGCTTGATGGCTGACCTAGGGGGCGCCCCTAACTCTTTGGTATGCAGATGCTTCGTGCAGACGCCTATCTACTCCTATAATAACCCACGTTATACCGTGTAGTTTAATGTAATGTTTTTTTTTCTTTCAAACTTCACGAATGGGATAAGCCAAAATCCTATGCACGTCCGCATCAACACCCATCATCTTGTCACCCTGCTCGCTACACACGTGTAATGCGGCCTGGTGATTAAAGCTTATCCAGGTAATATCCGGGATTTCCAGGGGCGAAATTTCTCGGCTCTTAACTTGTAATATTTACATCTACCGGCTGCTTTGCTTCCGGGGATAAGGGGGGGATAAAAAAAAAACAGCGTGTTTTTCGTGTATTTATACGTGAGGGGTACCACGATTTTCGTGTTACCCTGCGCCCACTTGTCAGCTTGGCAGACACGTCTAGATGCCCGCACGTCACTTAGGGTTGCTAGATTTTCGTATTATTAAAGCCTATGTGCTCGTTAAGGTATTTGAAAATTAAATTTAAGGCGCACTAACATGACAACTGGTGAAGGTGAGATGGCTCCGCGAAGTTAAAAGACCTGAGCCGACGTTTTTAAAGTGATGCAAGTGAGTAGCATGATTATGAATGGAGAGGACTTGCGTTATTTTATAAACAACCTAATGCAGTGGTTTTTATATATTTTTTTGTTCCCAGTATAAACATTAAATCAGGATCTGCAATTGTCACGGCACGCTATATGTGAAAAGCTTTCTATATATGCACTTAAATGCAAAAAAATCGACTCACCTGCATGAATCAAGTAAAAACTTGTTGTACTCGGCAACCAAATGTCCGATTTAAAATTGGAAAAATGAGTTTTGTAAACAATTTAGTCCTCTTTATAATTCGCCTGATTTTCAAAAAATTCTAGCTGCATCAATGAGGTGAAAAATTTTGAACTTAAAGCAACCCAAATTTCCATTGTTTATGAAAATATGCATCGTGTGGCTGTTAGTGTTTCTCAATGCAATTTGGCTATCAGAGCATAATAAACACATATCCAGACGTAGTGTTAGTTAATGTTTTCTACAGTAAATTAGTATATAGAAGGTAAATCTACAAACTTATTTTGAAAAAAATATTTTGTTGTTGTTAACTGATGTTTTAACCAAATTTGCAATTGTTCGGTTTTAATTTTTAATAATAACTGTAATAAATACAGATGAAATTTTATAAGACGCTAAATTTGATTTTAAGTATACGATTTCTGCATTTATAAACATAAAAAATCAAAATAAAAGTAAACAAAAATATACTTTTAGTCGCACAATTGTTGATTCGAAAAAATGTTGAAGTCTGAAACCCTGGTTTTCAAATAAGCTCAAATCCATGTAGTAAGAGTACTGGTGATATTTTAACATTTTTTCTGGTGTTGCTTTGGAAAATAATTCCTTTAATCTAATTGATCATAAGATATATACTTAAATTTCAAAGTATATATATATAACATGATTTAAGACATGCTCTACAGCCTTATTCAGGCTTTTGGCTACGAGATTTTACCTTGGCTTTTAAACGTTGCAACTTTTGGAGTAAAAAGACGCGCCATGTTGGAATTTCGAACCTGAAACATTTGGGCATTGAAAATTTGTGAAAATTTTGATGTGCTTGTGATACAAGTTGACTTTAATCTATTATCTTTTCATGTGACCTCGTGTTGAGGTTATGCTGTTAAAAACACATTGTTGGCCAAATTAAGTTTTTTTTCTTCACAGAATTTCCAATTTGGACAGTTATTATTTTAATTTACTTAATTTTAATGTCGGGTTAGTCGTGATTCATTAAAATTGCAAGTTTTTTTTAGGAACTGTCCTGCCTTTTCCCTCAACCACATGGCCCCATAACACTTTTTCATGCAACTTTTTTGCTTTTATTGTTTGAACATGATATTGCCATAACAAATTCCACACTGACCACTTCAAATATGATAGAAATCCCCGTACGCTTATTAATTTTTTTTGCGGTGCTTCATATCACACATTTCTTGTGTTTAAAAAGGGGCCCCATAAACAACCATTGTTTATAATTTCTCCTGGCCCCCCCTTTTGTCCTTCAACCCGCCTATCAGTATACCACCTTTTTTTTTTCTTCTTTCAATTTTGGCAAAATGATTACAGCTTACCGGCTTTTGGTGTTTGTGTACGCGGACCACATGCGTGTTTCCATCATGTTCATAATTATTATTTAAATATAAAAATTAAAACAAAAACCCCCCTTTATGATAACGAGGCTGCAAAGGGTTGGCCCCAGGTGGCGCGCGAGTGTGTCCACCCCCCGTAGGGACCATCGACCATTGTTCGCTCGAGCTGCCACCTTCTGGCGAAATGTACGTCGGGGGGTTTCTGTCTAGGGCCCGTCAAACGATGGCCGACAGTGATTACAGCGGGGCCCTAATCCCAACCGGTAATTACAGAGCCGGGTTCCGGTTCGTTAAAACGATCGCGGCTCACGTGTCAGCCAACACGTGATGGTGGGGAGCCAAAGTTGACGCTGCGTGGCGTTGCAGGCTCGCGGGGAACCTATAGAGGAGGGTCAATCGTACTTTTTTTAAATTGGAAATAAGAAGAAAAAATCCACCCGAAATTACTGAGTGAAAAGGGACACTCGTGCTACTTTTGAATCGAGCTGAATTTTTTTTGGGGTGGCGTACCAAAGTACGGAGTAGAATGGCACAATGTGACGCCTCACATCACTCCTTTATTTGTTTGAGGGTTGATCGATATGCACCAACCCTGCAGCATTCCTAATCCAAACTTAATTGGTGATACCAACTTTAATACCCCGGTGCCTTAGCTGCAAGTGATGTATGGCATGATGATTTTCAGTGTTACTTGATGGCAGTGCTGTAATGGGAGGGTTTTGCTTATTGACTTTTGAATTTCAAATAAAAGATTTTGGGATCAACAGCTTATATGAAATTTTATAAATTTTGTCATACATAAAATACAACAGTGTTTCATCGTCAGTATATTGCAGTATATTTTTCTACAGGGTGGGCCAATAAAAAGTAAGCCTAAATCATCAAATGGAATTTATTGAAAATGTGTAAAAAATTCCCTATTTCAATTTGTGTTCAAAGTTAGCACCTTTCTCCGGAAACAGTTTCAAAAATTGCTATAGCACTGTAATTTTTCGTTTTACGCAAACAACTTATCGCGGTTCTTTCTTGTTCAGTGAACGCCATTTTGAAAGACAAATTCGAATGATTATGTCATTAAAAAATAACGTGAACGATGGCAATTCGAAATTGAAAACCAATATTTGTACAAATTTTCATTAAATTCCATTAACAAATAACCTTTTTAAGATTTTTATAAAGTTGGCTTACTTTTTATTGGCCCACCCTGTATATTGATATTTTTCATTTCAAACACGGCGTCACTACTCATCTAATCAATGAATAATGTTTTTTTTATTTTCTTATACTCTGTATATTTGAAGAATTCTCTATACATGGCTTTCAATTTTCCATCTCAAGTTACTTAAAAAAGAGTTTGATTATAAAGTAGGAAAGAAATTTGTTTCGACCTCTCGTAAAACTTCCGCGGCACACTTTGGGACCCTTGGCGGCATATTGATTGAAAAACGCTGGTCAATGCAGTACTGATGTACAATTTTCTCTGACACTATCTGTATATGTTACCCAATTTTTGGATTCAACGACGTACGACGATGATACAATTTTCCTATACGCAGATGACATGAGATTATGTGCAACATAATCTAAGAAAATCTTGATATAACTAGATCAGAATTCTGTAACATGCCTATATAGGTTTAACTTAATAATTGCAATTATAAACTGATCCAGGCGCCTGTTTATTGTATAATAAGTCAATTAGTAGCATCACCAGGTGTCCAAAATAATCATGGCGAATTTGGGCTAGATATAATTCATTTACTCACGAGCTGCTGTGATGTTTTTTGTATATCTAGATATATGTAAACATTGTAAAGGTTTAAAACGCGGAATTAATTCCAGTAAAAAGCTGCGATGCATACACGAATTTGACAGAAATATATTTTTTTTGTAAGGATGTATTTTCTGGAAGCATCACTCTGGCGATGTATCTATGGTTCAATAATTTCTGGATTCTATAGTGAAATATTGATGTCTCTTCATCCGTTGTTTCTGACTGAGTCCGGATATACGTACAGACAGGAGTTTTATTTTTAATAGAGTTCTTCATGTGCCTATAAATGCGCAAAACCAATTCACGTATCCATGTGCACCATGGAGTGCAGGACATGTGGAAAGTTCACACCAGAAAAAAAATAACAAAAAACCCCCCAATATCCAGCGTTTTGTATCCAGAGTCGATCCCAGCTTTAAAAGAAAGGAGAAGCTTTCGACTGAACGCTGAAATACAAAGCTTCGTGACATAACTATATCGTTGATCAGTAATTTGAGATCCAGATCAGATCCCAGAGGGGGCAGAACGCAGTTGAAAATGTCAATCAGTTGGCACAATGGCCGACGTGATGGCCCATTAAAAATACATATATGCTTTAGCCAAATAGTCCATTTGGAAAACCATTGAAAATCGACTTTTGGGTTTCATTGGCCAAATCCTGGCATGATGTCCCAATGATGAGCTTTAGGAACTGATAAAGTTGTAGTCTAAAATTTTAAACTTTTGAATGACATTTCGATCGACTACATCTTCCCATTCTTCAAAAATGTATATATATACAGTCGAACCCGCTTAATTGCACAGACCGGATAATTTCCCATATTCTCTATGCCCTGAACTTTTGCCATATATGTGTTTTGTACACGATGTGAAACCGGATAATTGCACAAATCCAATTAATGCACATATATATTAAGCAAGCCTAATGTGTGACTTTTGTATGGAATTGTGACCGGATATTTGCACATTGAGATGGAACAATCCAACATGGGCCATGTGGGAAATATATCAGGCACATTTTACAATTACAATTTACATTAGAAGTCATGATTCCGAGATATTTTTTAAAATTTAATTTTGTTTCTGATTAAGGCATTATTTAAATTTAATATCCCCACCTAATCATATTACACAACATTTACCATCTCAAATTTGAAGACTTGTATACATAGTACCATATAAAACGTTCTTCCTGCCTTGCTTGACCCTTAGCAATATGGCTGCCAATAATAATTTGTCGCTTATTCAATTTGACGTTGACACGTGATGAAGACCAATCGGTTTTCATTATTAAAAGTTAACACTCGTTTTTAACCTGTTTATAGTAATGACAAACGGAAAGCAGAAATATCCCATATACACAATAGTTGAAACTTTTTCTTGCTGACATTCCTCCCTGATTCCTTTATATATGCCTTCAACAACGCGGAGGGTTTTTAATAATGATCGCTTTAAAATGTCACGTCACATTTTATCGTTTATTAATTTTCAGAAGTTGTGTATATATATGAAAAAGTGTATGGCGAGAGAGGCAACTAATTTCTTATAAATTGACACGACCGCTGGCTGCATAAAGGAATTTTCATCTGATGAGACACATTCTCTCTCTCTTCCAGTTTTATACATTTCAAGATTTGATTAGATCATGTGTGCAAACCATGATTATCAGTAAATTTATTTGGTTGCGTAGACGAAATTTGGTGATTGACAATCGATTTTAATTGGAAACGGGATACATGGCTTCTATGGCGCCAAAAGGCCTGTTATAGAGCTTCGAATTTAAGGAAATAGAAAAAAATGCCACACTTTTAATAGAGGAATTTAGATCCATCCTATAACATAAAAGAAGTATTTTTAATAAAGCTGTCGATTTCCAGCATGGCTTTTAACTCCTGTTTCTCCTCCGTATATATATGTGAGCCCAGATTTTTTTTTAATTTCTGTGAATTGCTCGTCATTTCTTCTTGGTGCCATATCAACGCGTAGAAGTCATTTGATATTTTACAAAGGATTCTTTTGTCAAATTAAATCCAATATGTTCGGCAAGTTTATATATGTGGAGAATGTTTGCTGGCTGCCACCCATATAGGGGGAACATTTCTGATTCTTCACAATTTTACTCCATATATACGGAAGTAATGCCTGATGTAAAATTTTGACAAAAGTGCCTTTTGGAATGCCGCTGAGAAATCAGAAAAAAATCACGAATTTTCATTTAGCTTTTTTTTTTACCATGAAATGCGATGTTTATCTCGATGTAAAACCATGTTTATGCATCATTGCACAGCGATCCAGTTAATAATCTACACTTAGTGCTTCCTTGGTGTGTTCTTCATTTAAAGTTCAATCAATTTTCATCATTTTAGAGTAAACAAGAATGTCTAAACCCTATGCATGTTGACTTTTATAAATTTTTCGATAATTATTAATTATTATGGCTGCACAAGAAAGCTTAGGCTACCCTATTATCATAGGTTTTGTACCGTTAGGAATTTGGATACTCCATCTCAATTTGGCTATCGGCAAAATGGGTGTCGGCAAAGTGGACCCAAAACCATTACCAAGTTATACTTTGTGTATTTACAATATATAATCATTGTGTTGTAAAGCTAAGGTGTCTATCAACTATTGTGAACGGACTACAGGTGTCCGCGTAAATTTTTGGAAAGGTTGAAAGTTTCCTTTTTATAATATGGAATTTTTTTTCTCTCTTTAATTTGTGAAAATAGGAAATTCATTGAGAAAATGGGAAAAAACCTCTGCTTAAAAAACGTATGGTGTGCCATACCAATTTTGGCACCTTATTTAGTGTGCCGCGAAAATGTTGGCGCCATTTTTGTGCTGTGAGTTTAAAAAGATTGAAAAATACTGATCTAGGGAATCAAGATGGCGGCCAGGAAAGCATATCAGTTACCCTATTAAAGGCACAATGACATATACAGTACATCTCCTTGGCTGCCGTTTTGATTTAGTTACATGCTAGTAATAACAAACTAGGGCACTTGGGCGATTCCACTAAAAAATATTAGGGATGATGTAGTTGTCCATATAGTCAAATGTGCAACATCAGTCATCAAGGTATACAAATTGGCAACTGGCACCACCACGTGTCTTTTAAATGCAAATTTTTATAATGACCGTGGTTGATATGACATAGTCAATAGACTTCAATTTCGACCAATTTTTTTCCCCGATTTTCAATTTCGATGTGTTTTCCCTTCTGCTACTCTCCCCGTTGTGCCATCACATCGTCCGCCATGCATGCATGTCAATTTCCGAGAGATTACTCTCGTGGATTTTTCTCGTTTCATTGGGTTAATATTATATCGTTTTCGCCCCAAACCTCCGTAAGTTGAGGGGGGCCGTCATTTGGCACGGTTGTCAACGAGAGATGGTGCCAGAATCGAAAAAAAAAAAAAAAGTTAGGGGAGTCAAAGGCGCTGAATTGATACGATAAAAGCCGAATATATTAAACGCTTTCTGTAAATGGCCATCACGTGGATTATATACAGAGGGAAAAATAGGGAGATGCATATATGCACATCAACGCTGTTTTTGGATGGGACACCAGAATAGGGTGATAAGCATATTCGAGCATTTAGTCTCGCGAGATCTCAGAGTTTGCACGTGCGAGGTCCCAACGCCATTGTCCAGCCTATAGTGAGGGGTGATAATGCTGCACGTGCTGCAGGCCCTTCGATAACGCGGGAAAAGGCTAAACGGATGCGAGTGGCCGGACGTTCCGCCATATTTGCATGAAAAGGGCCCATCGTCTGCAGTACCGCTTTCTATCTACCATATTCATTGTGCTTTTTTGTTTACCCCCCACCCTTCGATTAACTCAAGTTTATTATGTTTGGTCGCGTTATGACTGCAATTGGCAGACGTTCGTCGATTTGTTCGCATATAATGCTTAATGCTGATTAATCGGTTCTGCTGCATCATCGGTGGCAAAATAAAATTAGCCACACTTTTGATGAGATTTTGCATGTTACTAGAAAAAAAAATTGGGTTTAGAACCCGCAGGATGCGTGCGTTCTGTCACTGAAATCCTGATTTATGAATTAATCCGTGATGCCCATTGATTTGGTCCTTTTTGCCTAATATAATAATATTCCAGCTTCCACACAATACGTGGTCAAAATGATGGAGCCACTAACAATGTGTTGACTACATTGAAAGAACACGCTGTAAAATTCGATGTTCTTCAAGAATATTAATATAAAATTTCACTTTAGACATTTTAAGAACTTTCAAGACATTTCGAGGTTATATATGGCACTTTTGTATACTTGTAAAAGCCCAGATGGAAAATGACATATCTGAAATTATACATATATACCCATATATGGCATGCTACATCATTCTTAAATGGCCATACTACACAGGACTGATGATGTATAGAGTAATGTACTTATGTGGACATAAACATATTAACGTATAGGTACTTATGTTGATGTAAAATACATGGCAACGTATCCATAAATGGTGAGATAGGCGATTGAATGTCCATTATTTGTTTACTTTCTATTATGTGACTGTCAAGATAGTATGTAAAATTATCATTTTTGTATTTCAATATGCATGAATGTGTCCAGAAGTATCAAACTATTAATACTTTGAGATATGCATGTGTTTCCATTATTTTGTCCATCCCCTGTATGCCAAAACCAATATAGGAAGTATTACAAGATATACTTCGTGGAATATAAGTAATTGAACAAAATAACGGAAACATTTGTTATAACATAATGGCAATTACACCACTGACAGAGAAGATGAAACGTAATAGCCAGATACCTTGATTTTGCAGTAAACATTTGAGGTGGGGGGGAGGGGGGGGGGGAAGGACAAGTTGTAATAAAGTCGTCTTAACTGTCGAAAAGTGCATAGAAAGTTATTAGTGTCCATGGCGAGTTGAAAGTGTGAGTTTTAAGAAGTTGATCGGAAATAACTTTGTTCAAATGGAGAAGGTTGACCCCATGTGACGTTCAAGACTTGGCTGGGCGTAAACATGATTAACTCTGGCCTTGGTGTTATCACGTGGGATGGTCAGTCGGGTCTTCTGACCGTTTTCAAATTCGTCCAGGTTTTCTCTTTGGTCCCTTGCTGTGTTTTTCTTTCGTCCAGAATGCGTTTGAGGGGCGAAAGCGAGCGAGGGATAAGGAAGGGGTTAATCGGATGAACGGCGGCTAATCTACGAATCTGCCATTGATACACATGTTGCTGAAAAGGGGCGCTGCGGGGGGCCCTTGCGAGGCAGCCATCCGTGGACACTGTCTCACAAATGCAACTGACAATCATTTGCATTCTGGGACATGATCCCCCTTCTGGGAAACACTATTGACCATGACGAGGGGAATGAACAGAACTTATTATAATGGAACAGGGGCATTTTGAGGAAATGCATCGGATTATATTTTTGGGATCAGACAGTGCTCCTCAGACTCACAACATTCTGAAAATTCAGATACTGGTTTGTTTCGATAACAATTGGCTATTCGCTTTTTCTCGTATGGCAAAAATATCGCCCATTTCTCCTCCATAGTTTTTGTAAACTTATTTTTGATACCCTTAAAATGTTTTTCAAGTTTTTTACTCATGGTGCACAAAACTGGACCTAAAATTGTCGCGGCACACCTTTATGTATTTATTTATTTATTTACAAATTTACAAATCTACAAATTTACAGCACTCAAAGAGTAATTAAAACAACTCAACAACACTTTAGATCCTTCACAGCATACCGGTTGAAAAACACTGATTTAAGCAAATAGATTTTTACTAAAGCATCATGAAGATTGTTTTTTTTTAACAATCTTCATGATGTTTATGAAAAACATCTGAAATAGGTGATTACACTAATCGCAGTTTAGTATAACGTACAGTGGATCCCTTCATTTAGGTTTTAGTAGACAGATTTTAACATAAAGGGTCTGATCATAAGATAAAATCGATGTGGTTGATGTCTTCACCTCATAACATACAGTTCAGCTTCCTTATCTGGGAAATGATCTCAATGTCCTTCATATACTTAAATAGCCTTCATCGTTTATATTAATATCGATTACCTGAAGCCAACGAAGTGTAAATCATTAAAATTTATATTGAAATCACTTAATACATGAACTATAAATTCTGCCTCGCCCCATTTGCGAATCCCTAAATTTCAATTTAAATCAAACGAACCATGTTAATTTTTTTGTGTGGAGCAAAGTCGTGAAAAAGACAAATCATAGTCTATAGATTTGGATGTCTTGACCAGATGGACTTGCATCTAGTATTTCCTCTCCACCCCCCTTCCTCCCCTGCCCCAGCGCTATAAAATGCCCCGCCAAGGGGCGACATCTATTACATCTAACCCCTCGGTTTTTTTTTAGATATTCTTCGACATATATGTGGCTATACATTTGAATGCCCTTGCATCTTCCTTTTTTCACTTAGCTTTGAAAAGTTTCTTATTTGGACGTTAGTGCTCATTTCAGCATGAAAAATATCACATTTTCCATCATAAATGCAAGTTGCATGAAAAATCGCGATGATAAATCATAGTGGTATGGTCTTGAACGCCAGTCGTTTTGATCCAAAGCGTGTCCATCCTATATTTAAAAGATTCGCTTGACCTGCTCCCAGAGAACGATTGATACTAAGTGGACAATTTGCCTTGTAGAGTTATTCAGTTGGAATTTGTGAATTTATCTTCTGCTCTATACTCCTATGCAAGGAGAAAATGGATGCGAATGTTCTGAAGTCATCCAAAATTATTACATGTCCAAAAGGCTTGGGGGGGTTATTGATACCCAATGCTCCAGACTGAATGATACCAATTTAAGATCTCAATAAGGCTGCGAATCGAGATTGGTCAAACTGACTGGAATGAGCCGTGCCAAATGGCCTTTTTTGGCGAGAAAATGACTTCTTATTACCACATTAAATGATAGAGGCCAAATGACGTGACGGCCATATTTAATAAATGCCTTTGACGATAAGGACACTGCCCTTTTATGCTATACTTTTCATTTTGAACTATAGAAAGTTGCTATATGAGCTTTACAAAGAATATATTTTCCATGTATGTAGTAGTTAGATTTTCTATAGCCAGAAAAAGATGTTCGATTTTTCTCTTTTTAGATAAGAATATTATTTATTAATGATAATAGACATACAACCAAACAGAAATTGTCAAATATGTATGTAAAAGTTACATTTTAGGTAATGCTAAGCCACATTTTTCTTAAGATATCACTGTCATAGCAGGTGACTGTGGCTTTCTGGTTTAAGATCTTAAGAAGCATAATCAATTGTTAAACTTTCATGTATTTATAAGACAATGAGGGCCTGAGATCATTAATTGTCACAGGGTTGTAATATATCAGTTGCCATATATATATATATGCAGGAAGCTTTCTGACTTAAGACAATAATACCTTGTACTATATACCTGAAAGTATATATGATTGATGGTAATAATAACCATGGTTAAGGACTTAACCAATCGTTCAGTTATACTTTTGAAAGGTTTTAAAGATCCTCAAGATCCCCATCATGCATGATATGATGGCTTGTCCATACTGGTCTTAAGTCACACACTTGAATTTTATTTCAGTATAGCGCCAAAAGTATCACACAAAGTAGTTAAGTTAATATCTGGTGAAATAAGTTTCTTATTTATTTAACAGCTTTCAAGATGTTTTCATTCATAGAAGAGTTGTTAAGGACATGTTTGAAGATTTTTGCTCTCTCGACTAACATGTGTTCTTGTTGTGAAGCACATGTGCATATCCTTCGGCTTTAGGATAAAATGGTAGCATTTCATATCACGGCACTAATGGCAAATCATATCATATTATTGTACACTGTGACAGTCGCTGGAAAGTGGCCTCTTGTTATTTGGTGCAATTTTCTACAATAATCTAGCACTGTGATGGAACTTGTAAGATAGGAATGAGTGAGGCCTGTACTTGGGGGCAGGTTCACTCTAACATGCTTCCAAATGGCTATTGATTTGCAGTTGGCATTAAGTGGTGCATGCATTGGGAATGTAGGAGCAAGTGGGTTTGCCTTTTCAGGAGACATGGATGCTGTAACATTCAGTATATATAAAAACGTTTAGCAGAGTGAGGATGGTAGGGATAAAAAAAAGCCAAACCCTGCGGCAAATTAGAGGCATCGAACACATTTTAGATGAAGGCAGAAATTAACGCATGATGGTGCAATCCATGACACATCCAAGGATACTGAGGCTGATGGACTTGCCCCATCAACACACTTCACATGCCTTGGGCGGACCCCGACTCCAGCATCCAGGGTATTTTTGTAGCATTCACTGGGTAATATCAATTCAACGTCGTACTGTTCTCCATTGGACTGCGAAGACAAATGGAAAATCATTGACAGAAAATTGGCAGTGTGGCACCCAAAATTGCCATGGCAAATGATAGCAATAGGAACATAAAAGTGAAAGTTCATCGGGAATGGGAAACTTTGAGGGTGGATGCATCCGAGGTCGTTAGGCTTGTTAAATCTCAGAGGCAGTACTTATACTGCCCTGCAATCAGTTTTTTTTCTCCCTTTCGCAATTTGTGAAAATTGCTTTCGGCGAATTAATTTTCCTAAAACTGGTGATTGCACTTATGATGATCGAACGTGCATTTTTCTGATGAATGATGAGCTGAATGTGGAGGAAATTTCCTTCAAAAACAAAATTTATAACTTTACATGTCCTTCACATACCTTGACTATAAACATTTTTGAAACCTAAGTGGTAGTCGTGAAGGTATAGCCGACATGTACAATGAACAAAGTTTTCTTGTTATAAGGGTGGGTTGTCACAAATTCAAACTTATAAATTGTTATCTTCAATTCAATTTAATCAAACACCAAGTCAGCACCTACTTTTAAAAACCACAAACAGGCTCTTATTAAAATAATGACTGATGTTCAATTATGAATGTATGAAAAACTTAATGTAAAGTATCACATGTGTTATGATTGCAATTATATGTATATTAACTTTTTATTATGTTTATTGCAGGAAGAATCCTACAAAAAAAGTATTTTTAAACTGACAAAAACATGTAACTGAGTAAACCTACCCATGCAGTTCCTGTCAGGTAAATACACTTAGTTTTGTTTTTTTAAATTCACTTATTTTGTTACAACTAAATTTACATGTATGTAACATAAATGAACTGCCATTACCATTGCACAACTGCATGTTTAATTGTTATTACACTTCAAATGGAATCCCAATGAAATTCGTTTTTGGTGAGACTGCATGGGTTGAAATCCAACTTAGACCTTTGCAATAATATTTTTTGTCAGTTGCTATGCACAATTTGCAAACGCATTTTTAAAAGGATTACAACAACTAGATGATTTTTAAACTGTTTCCAACGTGACGTCCCATTCAGACTCCCTGGTCCATTTTCACAGATGTCGCCACTTGTCATGTAGTGTCAAACGCGATTATCCTAATACCGAGATGCTTTTGATGGGCATACGGATGTCTAAAAACGTCCCTTTCAAATGCGGTTTTGCAAGAGTGCATTTTTGTAGGGGTACGTCATCCCCCTTTCTGTTTGTCACCCTGCAATGGAGGAGGGGGTGAGTCCTTGCTCGATCCCGCCATGATGCTTTCGTGTGTATCTTTCGACTTTGGGTCCCTTTTATTCAATAATAATCCCATTAAGCGAAACGTGCTCCTAATCGTCTGTTATATCAATTACGAGTCGCCATTTTGGCATTGGTGCGGAAATGCTCTAAATGGAAAGCCAAATGACGTGGCAAATGATCCGATTAAAATTTATTCCAAAAATCCGTATATAGAGAATGAAAATCATCCATTAAATCAAGCAGACAACAATCACTGACTAATGCTAATGGAATGGCAACACTTAGGCTGGCTGCCACTGCCATGCTTAATAGTGCCTCCACCCATGCTCAAAAACCGTGCATATGTGCTCTGGCTCCATATTAAAAACCTAATTGAATGCCTCTATTATGGGGCATTATATGCAAATGAGACTAATAAGATTGCCGTCTTAATTTCTACTGTTTGCAGTGTGCGACAAAGGTTTTACGTGCAACCATAATCTATCTTTCCTAACTGAGCATAAAATATGAAAAAAAAGTTATCTTAATTACATGTGAACCTTTTGTGGATTGTAAGATTAATGACATTACTTATTACTCATGCATACAAAGGCTGATTTTTAGACCATTGCAAATATACGTCTAATTAACCTATCACCACAATATTGAATTTGTTAAAATTTTCCAGAGAGATCTATTAAGTCGATAAATTTTAATATAAAAAATTAATTTTCTCCAACACCCATTACAGATCCTGCGAAAACCAGGCATTACTTTAATTGATTTCTATAGCTATAAGGAGAGAAGCATAATTTGCCATCAATTTTAGTGTTTAAATCCCTTATTGGGTTTTAATATTATGGCAATTGATAGCGACGTTGAGCAAATTGGCAAGATTCGTATTACCAGTAATTGCCTCGCGGAGTGTTTTTTATTACTCGGTCGTGCGGCTTTTCTTCAATTAATTGGGGCAATTTTGCTAATGCTGGATCTGCGTTTGATATGCAAATTAAAAAATTTTCATTTGTACATTTCGCTATAGCTCGTATTTCTCTATTGATAGATTCTTCCAACCCTCTGTCGGCATTTTGTAATTATCTGTAACACGAGGATAAGTGGCAAAAACAAAAGTTTTCAAACTTTAATTGAAATACCTTCCAGATTCTATGTTTTAATCGTATACAATTGTAGTATAACGCTTTAAGAGTTGTTATTGATGAAAAATGAGGATACAAGATTTTAATCACTGACTGCATATATAGGATCCAGCATGACTTTATAAATATACTAGATGACATCTTGATACAATGTGCACTGAAGTATCATATATCATATACTCGTCATTTCGATAAATACAGTGGCTTTTGAGTTATTCAGTACAAGGATTAAACTATTTTGCAACAGATTTTGTCAAGTACATCATCCTCAAAGTTAACCAACATTTTTAATCGTAATATGATAAAAATCTTTTGTGTGTATAATGCAAAAAAGAAACGTTTGATAAAAATCTGAAAAAGTAGCTAAGTATAATAACATTTAATGAAAAGTTTACAAAATGTGATGCATAAATATAAATAAATTTATATGCTGTTATATAGGTTGTCCAGCATCATTGAAAATCTGGAAAATCGGGAAATGTCCTTGAAAAATTCGAGAATTATGCTTGAAACTCGTGTTAAACGTGCACCAGTTTATGCTGGAATTTTCTGTCAGCGTTGGAAAATTTTTGTTAGTCAGAAAAATTCTATATAAAAAAAGACCTATTTTTAAAAATTCTATTGAAAAATGTCTAACTCGTTTGGCGAATACTGTGATAATTAGCATAATTAGTCGTGCGATGGGTTCTTGAAAATCTAAGGAATGCATCCTTGAATTTTTCCCAACAAATTTGCCCAATACCTACCTACCTACCCTGAGCAACAAAGTGAAAACAGATCTTATGTAAAGTTTATTTCTGCTCATAGCAGTGCATGCAGTAATGATTGCCATTTAGATGGAGTTTATACAACAGACCACTGTGCAACATCTCATTGGTCAGCTTGTTATTTCATAATTAGTCCCAGGTTATAAATACAATTTGTAAGTTTTTGTTTCCCAATTTTCGCCATTGTGTTGATAGGAGTGGCGTTTAGCTCCCCCTTAATTGCTCTACAAAACCTTGCTGACCAGCAAAAGTAAATTCGGTGCAGAAACATTTGGATGGACGCACCCTCTCATGTTGTCCGAAAATGCGAAGCCTAAGGAGGAACAACGTTTTGCAAAGTGAATTACAAAGAAAATGCATTATGGAAGTCGTTGTAATGGCCACTGGAGTGGGCCATGAAAACCAACTGTGCCCCATTCAGCTTCACTTTTTCACCATCTTCTACGCTGAGTACGTCATTGTGGCCAGAATCGTACGACCATTCTCCCTGAATACTAATGACCGATGGCCCGAAGGCGTCCGTTTGAAGAACCCTCGAAAAGGTGACCATCGTGAAATGACCACTCGGGGGGTCAGTGCTTGTGATGGCGGTGACACCCACCACCATTTGAAGCTGTGATTTAAGACGTCTCCTGTGGGCTTTGTTTTCCATCTTTATTTCTTTTTTTCTCTCTCCTGAATTTCCAGGAAACGCTTAGGGATGCTCTGATTGTAATTCGATCAGACCAGATCTCCAATTTGAAGCAAGTTAGAGCGTCGATTAATTCGCGTTCGTGAGGGTGGAGGAACAAAGATGGCAACCATTTTTGGTTGAAATGTCTCATCACGTTCGTATTGCAATGAAGAAGAAAACCAGTGGGGCTTAAAGAACTGGCAAAACATGCCCTTAATTTGTAATATTCAACCGCCTTCTACCCTTCATCGCCTCCCCCCAAACCTCCCACTTTCTCCACATATCAGGAATGTTTCCACACTTCAGCATCCATAACCGTAAAATGGTTCCAGGTTTTTAAACTTTTACCAGATTGCTATAACGTTTTTATGGCTGTTTTCCAATCGCTCTTGGCATGGCCATTCTTGGTGTGGACTGCATACATTTTATAACCTATGTCGTCTATGACAGGAGAAGGCAATAGAATTACTCGTATACAGTCACTTATATCTTTGCTCTATCGCAATAAAATGGGCAAATTATAGCCAATTTTCAAAATCTCCCAAGCATATGAACCAAAACATGATTTTTGACGTTTTCGGTTTTAGGTGTGATTTATGTTAAGCAGCTAATATATTGTGAAACGAAAGCGCAACGGCGATAATAACGGCTAACGGCTGTGAATCGGCTTACGCGGCGGGGTAACTGCTCTGTAACGGCTTACGATAACTTAATTGTCCTTAAACGGTAGTCCTACGTTAAAAAATTTATGGCCGTGTCACTGACACAGCCTTTTTTTTTTTTTCTTAAAATGCCACCTGTGTCGAATGATGACAGTAAATATGCATGGCAGGTGTTATCTTAATTGTTTGGAAAATAGATTTAATAGCAGTATTGTACAGCAATAAGTATTAACAATTCTTTTGAATGCAGTTTTGATTTTCATATTTCTATTAACTAAATGTCAGGGCTGGTTATCATAAACGATTTAACAACACTAAAAAAAACATACTTTACTGATGGATGTACTTGTGAACTAATGAATATCAGACATTTGATATTTTATGACTCTGTCAGTAATGTACTGTTACTCCATATCACGACTTTCTATACAATTCTTAAGAGTAATTAAAAATCGAATGTGATAAAATTTAAGTAAGATTGAACCTATACACTAGTTTATTATAATGATTTAGAATTATATTTCCTTTATATGTAAAAATAAGTTGGGGGAAAAGGTATTTTCTGCATTAAAAGATACTATGTGGGAAAAAAAGTATTTTATGTTGAGGAAAGTTCATTTTGCAAACACTATGGGCACAATTATTTTTAAAGCATCTAAACGTAGTATAAATCTGTAGCCATATTTGGGTGATAGAAAGATAAGAGATCAATTATAATAAGCTAACTTATAAACGCTTATGAGGTCTCAGTCTACATCTCGTAAAATTTCCTTGGATTCACTTAATTTAAGCCTAGAGAATGGCCACGTAAAGCAGGCTTTCGTATTAATTTGCCCTCCGTCCCTTATCCCCACTTTAATACGTTTATCTTGCTAATGATATCCTAATTTCGTTCAACCGTTTAACGCTTCAATTTAAATTTAATAATCTTTAACAATTCGTGCTTCTTTATGGTCCCTCATAGCAAGGCAATTTGCTCCAACGAGAGTTCTAGTCAAACGGATGAAAGTCGGTTGACGTTTTTTTATTTAAATAAACTAAGATCTATAACATAAAATAATGTAATTGAACAATTATACACGTGGTTAATTATCTGCATATTTTTTAGCTTTTACAAATGCTGTATTGAGCGTCCGAATTCCATACGTTTTGCTAATGACTAAGTGAACATCACCATTCTGTTTTATCCCACTCAAGATTACATTTCAGGTTCAATTAACTTCTACGGCAGCAAGCCATCCTCAGGGGTTATTATTATACTAATGAAATTATGCTGCACATTGCCAGCATTTTGCCCACTCGCTCAATATTTTAATGGGCTTCTGCGTCATCGATGCGAGTTTCCACTTTATATCGCTAGATCGCGCCTACATTTTGGATGCTACTTTTATAGGTACTCTCCTGTACTTATTAACTTGGTAGATAGTTTAATTAACATAATTTGACACGTTGTCTAATGTCTTGATTAAACCTAATACAGCACTTGCCTTATCAATGGTGAGCATTATCACTAATTATGTATGGAATACTTATTATTTCAATTCAAAATTAAGAAAACAAGTTAAAACTTGCAAAAATCAAAACAACTAAAATGATGATTAAACTATCATTGAATTAATTTTTGAATCACAGAAAAGGTGAAACTTATCACCAGTGATTTTTTCAGTCACTCAACTGCTTATCCCCATTTTCCTCACAATTACCAAGTTGAAACTTTATGTAGAACGATGATGTCTGCAGGATTCAGTGTTCTTGAAAGTGCATATGTTGCCAAAATCGGTTCATCGGATGTATTTTTCACAATTTATGGATCATAAAGTCGGTTATTAAATTGGATACTTGAAGTTATCGGTTATTAACAGCTACATTTTGTGACATTGACCAAAAGTGTCCAAAGTTTATCGACAAGGAATGTCAATCGTAATTAGGAAACAGATTATCTACACTAATAAGCTTAACTAATAAGCTAGTAAGTAAACTAATAAGTTTAATGTAACTCACGTATGTCCACCCCTATAGAGTCGTCTCAATAAACCACTCACCATTATATTCATCACCATAAAAATTCAAATGTGAAACTTCCTCATGAAATTCTTGAAAATACTTGGGCCTCCTATTGATAATGCCTGTTGTAATCAAATGGCTGCATTCAGTTAAATTTATTGTCGAAAATGTGTCATTGCTGCTTTTGAATATCCTAAAACAATTGTGAAATTGTGGGACCAATGTAGACGGAAGAACTGAAACTAATCAATGACACTTCATCTAAACAATTTTTGTGTGTGTGGAAAATCGACACTGGGACATAAATCATAATTATCAACCTCAACAAAATCCCATAAAAAATGTGCCTCTTTTAAATTCGCACTTAAATTCGAAATGTGTTGATAATTTATTCCAACACCTAATTGAGTTAATAGTTATTTTAGCAGTGTCGTCCTAATTTTTCCTCTTTCTTGCCCATTAATTAAAATATCGTCGGCGTATTTGTAATGTCCAGCGTGCGGCTCAAACCCTAATTAAATTGCAATTAAAGGGTTGCTCTATAATTTAATTGGCAGACAATGTCAAAAAATAAATTCCAGCTATAAAACTATTTGATTTAAGGCCGGCTCTGTGACCTGCAATTGAGCAATTTGGTTCTGATCTAATCTATAATGCATTATATCAAATGGGTTTTTCAATAATAAAAAAATGAAAAATAGGCCGACGTGAATTAGGCCTTCTTACATTGCTACTGTAAGTTACACATTTAGTTAAAACTCAAGTTTTTAACATCGAACATTTTGGATAAATTTAAATATGTATTTAATTTATCTAACAATTATCTAAACTTGACATGAAAGCATGGGTGGCATGAACTATGGTCCTATTCATGGTCCTACTCATGGGGTTTATACACAACTGTTTGGTCCTAATAAGTGCATTGTGGATGTTCAACGTTTTTCTGGCCTGTAAATCTATTATAAACTGACCTAACAATTATCAAATGCGCTGTTAATCACCGTTGCTCCATATATGAATGACCAAAGCTTAATTGGTGCTACTGCATTCTGTATAAGTAACAAATTGTACGTTTCGGTTGTAGACTGATTCATTGTGCCCCAAATGTATCTAATTATTGTAAAATGTGTGCAACATGTAGTTAACTTCTTAACAGTCATTATAGGTGAATTGCCCATCCTTGGTGAAAATAAAAAGTTGTATATATAAACTGGTATTAAATCGCGCGATTTGCCGGAGAGAAAATATCATATATCAATTAGTTTTACAAATGTTTTCCTTCATGTATATATTTATGCATAGTCAAAATTTGAAGTATTTTTCTGACACACATAAGAATTTTTCGTCGTGGCTTCCTTCCATACATTAGTCTATTTCACATTAATCATTGATACTCAAAGAAGGGTTGATTTGTTATGTTGTAATATCATGATCATTAAATGAAACATTGGTTTATAGGGAACATAAGATTTAATTACTTACAAATGATTACAGCCTTTTTTATTTTTATTCTAATTCTTCCGATTGAATTTGAACAAATCCATCCAATTTACGCAAAAACTGATTGCACAACAGTTGAATTAGGGCAATCAGAGATTTAAACTTTTTATTCTCAGCTGATTAAAACTAATTAAACCACTGACTGCACTAATCGTTTTGTTTGGTGCAATCCCAACGAAATTGCATTCAGTTATAGATTTCAACATTGTTTTCGTATAAATAGTGATGATTAACTGTTTATTAAATTATTTTAATTACTCTACGATTGATAATTTAGATATTATTTCTCACTGTTTATACTTAAGCCATGCACTGCTCACTAGAGTGCTCTTCTGAAGCTTAGACCACGTGCAAGAGGTGTCTACCAAAACCCATCAATAAATACATATCTTATAGTGTTCAAAATTTAGAGACATGTTTGTGTGATTCCAACACATTTTTCCAATGTGCTGGAACAAAACTATCATTGACATTTATTTCCAATGCGGATATATCACCAAAATTTATAAATTAATCAGAGAAGGTTGATTACATTCCGCTTCGTTTCATCAATGACTGTCTAAAATTCATCGACGTTGATGGATTTCGGTAGACGTTCAAATATCTAACTTGTTTGGCACATTAATGGGAGGTTGAACCAACTTTCTTAAGTGCTACTTAACCGTTGTTGCTAATTCAACTTATAGTTAAATTTCACTTAAAAATCTTGGTTATAACCGACCATTCCAAGTTCAAATTAATAATTCACACTTATTGCTTATTTCATATTTTCCATGTCCACGAATTAGGACAACATGTTACATTCTTTTCAACAAACTTTTACTTAAACGTATACATTTTCATAGATCAGACAACAGTTATGTCTTGAATGAAATCAACAATTTAGTGAAACAAATATATATCATCTTGTCTTACTTCGTGGAATTTCATATTGTTTAAACACGATGTGGCATCTGAGTAAAGCATTGAGTATAAGAATTCCTAATTTGAACCTGCATCAACTATATGTACATATATAATATTTAAGAGTATGAAGCATATTCCTACGTCCTCGTGACTAAATGCTTCTCTATTTGTTGATGTTGACTCCTGATGGCGAACCGGTTGACGTGCACTGGAATGGGGACTATGATTTTGGGGGCGTTTGGGTTGGTGGGGTTTCGGCCACTGGCCACACCGGCCTTAACTCTTTTCCATTTGGCCCTTCGGTTCTGAAACCAGATTTTCACTTGAACTTCACTGAGTTTCAACGTGTTCGCGATGTGCGATCGTTCTGTCAGGGATAAATACTTCTTGGAGTGAAATTCCTTTTCGAGTTCTAACAACTGTTCACTTGTGAACGCCGTCCGGCGTCTCCTGTTCTTGCCGCTGACCGAATGTCCCCCACCGTGCCCCGACGACCCGTGCTTGTGGTCACTCGAATTGTTCAAACTTTCGTCCATGTCTCTGTCTGTGTCGTCTCCCCTGTAATCGTGCATGTCGTCCGATCTGGGGCTATGTGGGTTTCCAATATCGTCATTGTCGTCCAGAAGATCATCTTTTCGGCTGTTTGGACGCAATTCTGATCTCTGACGCCCATCTGGACTAGCTCGGACATCTGTAAAAATCAAACAAAATTCTCGGTTAGTCATCGGTCGGCCATTATTAGTCATTTACAACATTATAAATTCCTTCACTTATGCATGTGACTGACCAGCTTTAAGCGGCTGGAATGCTATAGATTATTATACCATTCCAGCCAAACTAACACTGTAAGTGTCAACTTTAGCTTTGTTCTTTGTTGAAATGTGTTGTTGCATTTTGTACTTGCAACACTACAAATGTTCTGTTATGATGCTTCGGATCAAGCTGAATATATAATCAGTGAATTTATTAATTCTACCCAAGATTTAAATATTCCTGAGGGTTGTAACAGTTAATGCATGTTAAATTAAATAAACATGATATTAGACGTTGCCATTTTAATGGCTCATGTTTGACAATATTTCCCACACATGCACTGTATAAAGCTGTAACCTTCCATTACATTTAGCATATAGCAAGACACAGTCGGCCCTTGAGGGTAGAAGTACTTCAATTTTAAGTTTTAATATCAATATTATACTAAATTACTTTTGGGACCTTTCAAGCGCTTTTACAACCAGAAAACAGAAGAATCATATGTTAAATCAAGCTATACGTCCATCAGAAGTTCACAAAGTAAGAAACGAAGAAAAATCAGGGCCAATGAGCTTATATAATGGACCTTATGCATATTTCGTCATGGACAGCATAAGGTGACTTTAGTCTATTTTTAGCCTCGAGAGTTTGCTTACATCAATAAAACAACGTGAGATTTTTTTGAAAAGTTTTCGTAAGCCGTTTCACAGCCGATAATCGTTACACTTCCGTTTCATCGCTGAAATTCCACCTTAAAACCGAAAACAAAGACGTGGTCCTATGTCAAAACGCCACAGCTCTCATACTCAAATTAATGTGTTAGCAGGCTGTGAGTCAGTGTCAGTATTTTTTCAACCTTATCAACTCAGGCACACTGAACAAGACGTAAAATTGTTAAGGCACATTGAACAGGTCGCTAAATTGCCGTAATAAACACCAGTTAAAAAAAGTTTACAAAAAATCTGTATTTTAGATTCTCACCTGAACCGTTGGGTGAAATGGACCGTCGTCCCCTGTGGCTGTCCGGTGACATTGAGGTGCGGGTGTTGTCCGTGTCGGGTGAGGAGGGCAGGACAGGCGACAGGGATGGCCTCTGACGGAACATAGCCGAGGACGAGCCTAGGGCCGCCGCGTGCAGTCCGAGATGAGGCGGGGGCTGGTGGCCATGGTGGAGCATGGGCTGCGAGAGGCCGGGGTTAAATGCGAAACAGGGGCCACTAGGCCCTCCGAAGGCCTGTCCGGCGGAACTGAGCAAGTTCTGCAGGTGCTGATGCACTGCCAGGGCCGTGGGATGGTGTCCATTGGCAGCGGCCCCAGGGCCCATACCGGCTCCGGACCCCGGCCGGGGGAACATCATGAAACCGTTGTAGAGCAAGGGCAGGTGCATGTTGAGAGCCGCCGTTGTGGCCGGATAAGGTGTGCAAGGGGCCGTCACTGGCGAAGAATTGGACATGAGGGAGTCTATGGAAAAGGGCGCAAAGGCCCCAGCCGGTCTCTGCATGGCAGCCAGTCCTGTAGAGTGACGTTACTTTATGGACTAGTAGGCGAGTGGTCAACATCCATTGGACATCTTCTGTCTGTATATTTGATGACTCAGGATGAGGTTTTAGGACAAGAATGTGGAACTGACCTGTACTGTCTGTAGTCTGTTTGGTTGGTTACTGACAGGACAGTTTCCTGGAATCACTTTTCACAAAATTTGCTCCAGCTTGAATTGTCCAACTACTGGAGTCAACTTGAAAGTTACTGTACTGTTGGTGTCTTCCGTCCACCAAACTCGGGTCATGCCAAGCGAAATTTGCAATAAAAAGTTTCCGGACAGTTTAAGATCGTTGCACGAAAAGCGATGTTCCGTTGATAATCACTATGCTTGTCGAAGTTTCGCACAACGACTTGAGAGTGGGTCAATGTCTAATCCAACTTTAAAGTTGGTGTCAATTATGTAACACTGAATCTCAGGTCCTTTGACGGGGCACTTGCAGTGATACATGCAGTGTTCCTAAGACAAGGTCCAAAGTATGGCCACCGTCCTAAGCAGAGTGGGCAACACGAGGTCAGAGGTTATGCGTTGAGCGCGGGTTTGCACACGCGTTTGACTCCGTTGAAAGCTTGGAAGGCAAGTGATCGTTGAAGGAGGGGGGCCATTAGTGGATCCGCTAAATCTGGGAGGAGGGGACCAGAGAGTCATTCGTCTTCCTCAAATCCCGTTTCTGCCTTCGCCGTCTAAACGCAGACCGCACTCGCAGCCCGCGGGCAAACACGGCCCTCACGCTCATTGGCCGGACCCTCGTGACGTCAGCGGGGCGCCTCATTCATGCCGCCGTTTCCATAGGCTAGGTGGCTCCACCAGTGCAATCAGCTGTTATTAATTATGATAAATACCACGTGATTTTTTGGAAGGCGATGCCGTGAAAGGGCCGCAATTTAGAAGGCTTCAGAGCAGCAAATGGACCCAAACCACCGGCCATTGTGCCCCATTCAAGCGGACCTCCGACTCCCCGAAAAAAAGGCCAAAAGCAACTTGTAATTTACGGCTTCGTGACACTTTTCTAGCCTGTTTTCAAGCAGTTTCAAGGAAATGTATTCCTACCCTATATATACATACATATATAATTGCACATGTGTATACTTGTGAGAAATTACGGCAGCGCCATCTCTTATTTGCTGTTGGCAACTTCGTCTATGGAAACTATAGCTTTGTACTTGTATGGTGTAATGTGATGAAATTTATCAAACTGTCTTACCATATTCAGAATTTTCCAACATACATGTCTCATTTCAGTACGATGTTATATATATGTATGTATATTCAATTATTTCCTCAAGTTTATTTTACATGTAGCAACATGTTGTAATCTTATTGTAAGAAACTTAACTACACGTATATTATATTTTATTTTATTGTCTTGTACTTTTTTTAATTATTTACAGTATTATATTATTTATATTTGCTGAACAGGTTTATTCCGAATATTGTGCTACATGTATACACACCTTAGTGTACAAATACGTTATTTTAAAATTCAACAATTAATCCAAAAGTTAAAATTTCATTTCTTTTTGAAAATGATCTAATAGAAAATGTTAATAAAATAGGTTGTACAAAAGTATACCTACCATTGACCTATACTGTGTTCCATGTAGGATAACATTACAAAGTGCTTACAACTTCCGGCGCGACATTTTGGGTCTTATGAACACTTTACATGTATATGTGTAGGCATTGGCGGGTATTTTTGTCATTTTGTGAAAAGTTTCACCTTTTCAACAATATACAATTTCGCGTCATTTGTTACGTGCTCGGTAGCAGACATATATAACGCAGCAACAGTTAGTTTCACATAAAAGCCGTCATATTCGGCTTCTGCAGGGGGTCCCCCCTACACGGTCAATTTATTATTTTCGGACACCATGAGGTACCCCTGTCGTGCGAACCCTAATGGCACCCACGGACCTATAAGGCTAACCAAAAATCCATCTTCTAGGTCTGTGTATTTTCCACCAAATGAGCAGTTCGGTTGAATTGGCTCCTGTACCTGCCTGGCTTTTTTTTTTCTTCTTTATTTGGGTGACTTTGTGATCGAAACGATACTAATGACCCCCCTATAGCCTGCCTCTCATATTTGGGGAACAGTAGAGGCTCCATTCATCGGTCCTTTTTTTTTCCTTGGAACTTGACTGAGGACCTTAAATGATGGATTGAAACTTTGCGTAGAAACGAAAGGTGGGGGCACCACAGTCCAGGGGGTAAAAAGAAAGAGACAAATGACCATTTCAATGCTTACCTTTGCCCATGGAACCATTTTGCCATTCATCCTCAATAGGTGGTGTTGCAGTAGTTATTCAAAATGAGCTGCCTGTTGTTATAGACCTCGAGGTGAACTATATACTTCTGCTGCTGGACTGTTTTCCCTATATACTACGCTTCACCCCTCTCATGCATATTCCAGAAATCCATAATGGAGGCCCCCAAATTGGCCCTCTAACCCCCTCCCCTCAAATTGTAGGTTTTCACATAATTCGTTCATGACTGCATCTGGAAATTCAGGGCCATTTGCATATGACATGTAACAGTTTTGTTTCTGCTAAACTGCTATGTTAGCAATTTCCATAAGTCGAACAAGTGCCATCTAGCGAACATAAGATGAAACTTAAAATTGTTTACAGTATATTATCACATGCATTTAGAACGTGTGCAATCCACATAATAGAACATGTTCTAAATACATGTGAATGTCACTAAAGGTCGAAATTGCATTATGAAAAAAGGATTTCAAGGGGACGAAACAGGAAACAGGTTCAAATTAATGTAATAAATTATATATTCTTATGACAAGGTAGTTCATTTGCATAACTTAATGAAAAATACATGACGTGTATACTGTACTTGTATGCAGGGTATGCCAAAATCATTCAGGCTCATTGCATTGCTTTCATCGACAATTGGACAAAAAATGGGCTCTCATTTGTATCATCCCTAATTATGGATCCCATGCAGAAATCCCAACCCCACATAAATCTGCAGAGAAGAAGGTCTATAATTTTCCATTATTTAATGGATTTGACACTTTCGGCGCACTTCTATCCAGTAAATTAACTTTAACAATGGTATACAGTCGCAGGATAGCGAAAATGAAGGCCGCCTGGAAAGGGAGGTCAGGAAGAGTAATTAAATTTATGTCCATGATATGCATATTAAAGGTATTGGGGGGGCACCTAAAGTAAATGGATGGGTTTGTGTAACCATATATAGTGTGTACTTCTGGCACCGAAAGCAATAGGCCTGCGCGTCACTGGTGAGGTCACCATCACAAAAGGAGATTTTTGGGGAGGGGGGCTGACAAAACGACTCGGGCTGGCCCTTGGAGGGGTTGCCCGTACCCTTCGTTAAGAGGGAACAAGCGAGAGGGCCGAACCTAAATGACAGAATTATGAGGAGAACAAGCGAGAGCCAGCAAATTGTCTTTCCAGAAATGGCCGCCATTGACTTCACATGTACTGCATGATGTGCCATTCTCACTAACCCTCCATCCCTCTTTTGCACTACCCCACACTGCATGTTCCTATCTGGACTGTACTTTGACCACTTAGGCATGGACTCGACTCTATTGTCGATACAGCTTGTAATGGTAACAGTAAAACGTCATGGCTTCGTTGTTACAATTTCAAAACTTTTACTTTGGACGACGCTGATGCTAAAAGCCATTTTGGCTTAGTATGACATGGGCTATAATGACTTTTTAAAAGAGCCAACCCTGGTGAAAAAAAAAATAGAAACCAATAGAGATTTCTATTAGTTTCTATTGTTATTTGGCCACTTTATTGATTTTAATTGTTTTCTATAGTTCCTGTATTGACTTCTATTGACTTTATGGTTTAGCTGTATTGACTGAACAATAGAAAACAATAGAAAACCATAAAAAACAATTTAAACCAAAAAAACCAATAGAAAACAATATAAAACAATTTAAACCAAAAAAACCAATAGAAAACAATATAAAACAATTTAAACCAAAAAAAACCAATAGAAAACAATATAAATCTCTATTGTTCACCAGGGAAAATCCAAAAGGAAGAACCAAAAACAGAGTTTCAATATATAGGGCACCAGTGCTCAGATGCTACCAGTGATGCTACCTTTTTTACAGGAATTTGGTATCAAATTTCATGAAATGTCTACCAAAATTTTTAAACTTTCTGATATACAGCAATGGAAATTTCTGTTTATAGTGGTGCTGTAATTGGGTTGGATTATGTCATAAATTTGGTCCCGTAAACCCTTGACTCCTTTATATTATCCTTGAAAATACCACTTTGTACAGGAATTTGGTTCTGTAAATTTCGTGAAATATCTTCCAAAATTACACAACTTTCTGATGTTCATCAGATTTTATAAACCAGACTAAAATTCACCCTTTATATCACTAGGATGAGGCTTTGTAGTCTTAACTTATCCTATTTTGTATCCAATATACAATTTGTGGTAAAAATACCAGTGTGTAAACCACAAGTGATGACGTCGCGTAAATATACAGTCATCAACACCCATGGTGAGCGTGCTGCTTTTAAGATCACGCCTCCTACGCTACAGAATGATGGATACTTAATTTAGCGCAATTCGAAACGTGTTAATTTCTACAAATTTGCTCATTTCAGCTAATACAAATCGATTTCCTGCTCATGCCCACTATACGGATGTGGTTACCACCCTCGTGCCAATGTATTTCAATCTGACGATGACCAGTACCTATTTGGGACACAGGCCTGTACTCAGAACGTGCTGGATGACCACTGTCCCTCCCTATCTGGTACCATATATTTTAAAATGCCAGATGCCCAAACAGTTGAAATTGTCCAGCGAGAAATTGCGGTTTTCACAAGTGCTCTGGTTCTGTCTTTTTCACCCTAATTTTCTTCCGGCCCATTTGCGACCCCGGCTCTCTTGGGCCCCCATTGCCCCCTGGCGGATGTAGGTGGTGGTAAGGGGGCACGTGGACCAATTTCACGACTGCTAAATGCGACGATTAAGGCTCGTAAAGACGATAATTATCGTTTGTCGTCGATTGCATTACAAATGCTAGAGAGTGTGCCCTTCCCACAATGTCTTAATTAGAACAGGGAGGTCAGGGTTCAAATCGTTGTCACCCACCAATGGCGCTTGTATAGCTAAGCCTGGCGGACGGCGTTTTTAAGACGTTACCACCCTGAGAGGAAAAGATGATCCTTGTCATCCGGTGTCAAAATCCTGAAATAATCTAACCCCCTCCATGTAATGGTAATTTAAGGGAGGATGTTTCTAAATCGACGATTAAACTGTAAATTTTCTTATTGAACACCAGAAGTTGTAAACTGTCTTAAGCTCGAATGCAATACACAACATTAGCCGACAGTCGGTTTTAGGTTCAGTAAATGTGCATTTTAAAATATAAAAAAACAGGTCACCACTTAGTAGTATACTTGTTAAGTCATTAATTTCTTCATTAATTCGAGCATTGGTTATCATTATTAACACAATACAACTTGACTAACACTTAAGAAGGGTTCATCAAACGATGAACTGGATACCCTCGTCATGATTTTGGGGAAAAAAATGTAACGAAAGTACAAAAAATGTGACGTTATTCGGTTGAATAACTAACCCAAATAACATCTTAATCAAAGTAACGTATGTTAAAATAGTGTAACACATTTGTGTGAAATTAAGAAACTTATCAAAGAATAAATGTGTGTCAAGGAAAGTAACGCATTACTTTAAAATTACTTAATTATAGGGTATTCTCTAAAATGAAATTAACTAATTGGTCATTAAAATGACTTTCTACTTGATGGATTGCCCCACAATGCATACTAGAATCCATAAAACGTGTAATTCTATAGGCATAGGGCACTAAAAATGGCACCTACTTTGACAAGCTTTGGGAATGGATAACATTTTAAGATCCTATCGCCATCTATGTTGCATTATGTGCAACTTGCTACTGCATGTCCCAGCCTGCCAGAGATTACCACAAACAACTTCCACAGAAACATGTTCTCAATTTAAAAGAAACAATAGCATCTATGACCCAAAACTATAACAACATGGCGACATAGAATAGAACTGCAAGTTAAGGTTAAATTATGAATAGCAAGATAAAGTAGACAAACATCTATGATGGTATATGCAATGACAATAGTTTTCAAGGTTTCAAACACATTTGATCGACGATTACGTAGGAAGTTTGGAACAACGGCTCGTAATTGTTGTTAGTGCGAGACTTTAAATGGCCCTCAAGAGCTTGTAATACGTCCGAAGTGTATATTTGCACTGCTAAACGGTTGACACAAGCGTCCCCTGCAGGCAAGCCTTGCTGGTCGGTCCCCCCTCACCCCTTTTGCGTTGGCCATAATCGCCATTACATGTACCAATCAACGAGTCGGTTACAATTTGCTAAAAGGCCTCTCCATGGCCAACATTTTATCGTTTCAGGATGATTAGAGAGGGGGGTCATTCTCACTGAAGGGGAACGTTTTTCTGACCTGAGGGCGATCCGTTCACCCTCCCCTCTTTCCACTCACTGACTTCCCCAGGATCCTAACCGTGTGTGTGTATGTGCCTTCCTATCAAAAATTGTCCCAACTCTTTGCCAATTCACGTGGGTGCTACTGATGTCGCGTGACTCACGCTTAGGCCGGACCCAGGGTGCACTCATTAGCATGATAATGGGGGCGCTGCTGCTGCTGAACCACTATGTTTAATATAAGGATTAGTTTAGGAATAGAGGGGGGATTGGGATGAGAATTGCAGAAGCTGAAATAACAAAATGGCTGGATCACTCTCCCCAATAGCTCCCTATTTCGTGCCATATTATAGGTAATCGAATTTTAATTAAAATTCTACTCTTTAATTAGCCAATTTTGCAATTCATAAACGTCATTAATTGTATTAGCGTTATTGTGAGCTGCATACAATCTCTGAACATTTTTTGCATTCCGGATGATGGGAGCACACTTGGGAATATGAAGTGTCGTCCGAAATGTGCTGTATTGGTTTTTATTGTTGGTAAAATGCATCTATATTGCAATTATTCGTTTGCTTATTAATCCACTCAGTTTCACTAAATTCGTATACTGACGAGTAACTTGAGACTGGGAGTACAGTTATGGTTACGAAATGGATATCCTCCTATAGCTGAAAACCAATTTGGATAGATTTTATATAAATATGCTATTTAGCAATATTTGAAATTAAGCCAGCTTTAATAGAAACTGTCAACATTATAGACTTCATTTCCTTCATGGACATGGTTTGTAGTCCAAATCTTCGACAACAAATAAAGCCCTGCTTAAACTACCTCTTTCTAACCGTCGATCTGCACTTTTGTCTAAACGCAGATTGGTGCTTTTGTCTAAACGCAGATTTGCACTTTTGTCTAAACACATGCAGATATCCAGTTTATTTGCCAGTTTAATCCAGTATTTATCCAGTTTAAATGTCGTGACAACTTAAAACTTAATTCCCGTATAATCTGTGTAATCAATTTTCATATTGATAATGCTTTATTTTAAATTATTTAATTTTTTCATCGATTTAAGATTATATTTAATGGTGTATTCTGAGGCATTGGACAAGAAACTCAATTTGTCATTAGATTACTGAGAACTTTCGGTATACAAGCGTGGGAATTTTGCAAATAACTTTCCACTAAAAGTTTAATTATCTTCGATTAGTCCTTAGAAGGCACTCCTGCTTAGGGTGTTTGTGCACCATCCATCCGTATCGACGGCGTCGACGCCATCAATTTATCCTCACTTTTACCCCTATAAAGTATATAGTCGATTCACGACATTACTTTGTGTGACGTATATCGGTCATTGCTTTGTTGACATTTCTGGCGCATGTAGAGGGCGTCATAGTCGGAGGAGGATTTGCTTCTTATAATTTTCAGAAATTCATTTATCATGAATGTGTAAGCGTAGAACGTTTTGCCAAATGCCCTAATCTCCTTACAAGCACGATAATTTCTATAGCTTTCCATAATTCGGATATAGCGTCACTCGCCAAAGCGCCTCTAACGGAGATTTATTTTCATAATCTGATATTTATATATTTGGTCATATTTAATCTGATCTATAATTAAACCGAGTGAATGTGAGTTGGCAGTCAAAAGAGCGCCGCATGCCCTCGGGGGTCCTCCACGTTCCTTCCCCCCGAAAAGGCATTTTGAAAAGGCCCTATGCGACTTATTGCCCCATATTGAAGCAGTCACCTGAGTAGGAAAAAAACCTATTAATACGGATTTAGGAACGGATCATTTACCAAATAAAGATTATGGATCGACACAGGACGGATTAGAGCGTTTGTGCACCGGACCACACAATGGAACAATGTCCTCTGTAGACGTCCAATGGCCTATGGGGGCCTAATGGACCAAGACTGTGTCCCACCTACCCCTGGCGGTGGCCGATTGCGTGTGAAATTATGTTAAACGGCGATAGTGGGACGGACGCGTGGCTCAACCTTTCATGGAGCTTATCTGCCGTTTGCACAAAACCTGCAACCATAGTGGCAATCCCTACTTAAATAAGTACCAGAACCACGTTTGTGCCACGGATACTTGAGTAATCAAATCATGAAAAAACATGGGTCACATCTAGTGTTTTGAACTGTTTTCATGCTTTTAATTCATTGCATTCATGACACTGCACGTGATGTTTTAAATACAACATATTTATATTACATGGTATTATAAATATGTATTTTTTGCAGCAAATAATGTTTATTTAATTGCTGAAAACGTGTACTTCATGGCAAAAAACATCAAAATTTTAAACTTTTGATCACTGCGTGTATTTTTTTTATTATATTACGTATCTAATATTTCCATATATTCAAAAAATGTTCTGTTCCTGATGGGCATAAATACATATGCAGGGTGGGCCAATAAAAAGTGAGCCAAATTTATAAAAATCATAAAATGGTTATTTGCTAATGGAATTTGTTGAAAATTTGTACATGTGTACTCCGGAAACAGTTTCAAAAATTGCCTATAGCACTGTAATTTTTCGTTTTACGCAAAAAAACACCTATCGTGGTTCGTTCTTCTTCAGTTAACGCCATTTTGAAAGACAAATTCGAATGATTACGTCATTAAAAAAGAACGTGAACGAGGGAAATTCGAAAGTAAAAGAAAAACAATATTTGTACAAATTGTCATTAAATCCAACATCTTTGATTTTTATAAAGTTGGCTTACTTTTTATTGGACCACCCTGTATATATATATATATGTCTCGTGTATGTAGGGTATATATAATAGGAAATACCATAGCCATATCAGAAATTACACTTGTATACCCTTGATCATAAATTGTTATATGCGTGTATATTTCCATAAATATGATCATATATGGGAATGTATCTGGGAAGACCTATTGACCTTACATGGAGTGTATGTCCCTATATTATTATTATTTATTGGTACAGATAGATACATGTAGAATCGTCACAGTATACAGGCACTCAAAATGGGTATACAAAGGGAAAATTTTACAGGATTCAATAAAGAAGGGGGCGTTTCTTCAATTAGTGGAGATGTTAAACGGGTATAAATTAAGTCATTGAGATGATATGGTGTTTTATAAGTTTACGCCAGTGTTTACATCCGGTAGAACATGAGAGATTTGCACATTCGAATAATTTTAGTCGTAAGGTTAAAGGTAATTTGTTCCAAATGGAAAAAAACTCTATAAGGGAAGGATTTATCAGATCGATTATTAGTTATTTCGGATATTTGGAGTATCATATGGGTCGTTGGTCGGTGAGTATCACGGCGGTTCAGTAGGTCGAGGACCCAGTGAAAAGGGTGGTAAGGGTTCTTAAGTGAGTCGCCGAGAGTAGCAAGGTCGGTATAAGTGCAGAGATTGTCAAATGAGAGGATATGTTTGTTCCTGCAAATTTCAGTAATGTTAAGTAAGGTAATCTATAAGCTACTCTTAAAGCTCGGTTATAAGCAGTGCGAATAGGTATTAGGCGGTTTTTCGTTGTAGTTGTCCATATCTCTATCCGTGTCCATTTTGTCATATGGTGTTATATTCCTTTATTTAATTTATTTCAGGATGCATGGGGCACACAGAAGTTCAAACGGAAATTTGCAAATTAAAACGAGACATGTCAGACGTTGATAATTCAAGACAGAAAAGACTGAGACTTAGCTTAGCCATTGGGTCGAAAAAAAAGGTAAGGCACTTGTTATAAATTCCATATTTGAACATGTCAAAAGTATAGATGATGGCATGAAAAGTTACATAAAAAAGTCAGTCTTTGGATTCCATACAGTGTATAAGAAACCATATATGTTGTGTATATAAACTGTACACCCCAGTGCATTCTTGTCACATGTATGTCCAGCAGCGGATTTATGGTCCCATTTGATATTCTGTCAACCACACAAACCGGAAATCAATTTGCCCTTGCAATTTTGTATGACAAAGCTCCTTAAATCCCTTTATAGACAAAAATACCATATAGTTTGACACCTATTCAGCCGGCAGCTAGTGCATGCGTTCTACTCAGAAAAGTACTTGCATGGGGTGACCAGCGTCTGGATTGATATAATAAGAAAACAGAAATAGCTTATAAGCTGTAGGAAATCATGGAGATTTAACCTGTGCCATATGGATAAGGATTTGTGTAGCCAGGTTTGGGAGAATATTGAGAAAGCATGTACAGTGTATTTGGAGAACATGAATGTATCTAGAATCATGCTGGATATAAAATATTGTGGTCAAATTTTACGGGTATTTAACATGCCAACAAGCCATTATCTATAACAATTATAGGACATACATAATTCAGTACATAGTAAATTAAATAATTGATGATTACCTGTATTGCAATATAGTCAACATTAGTCAGATTTTAACTTATGTCATTAACTCTGTACAAAAATTAAGTTGTCCATGAACTTGTTTGTTTGTTCCTTTTTTAACATCTGCTGTAGTAACCATGAATTCTCATGACATGCACTTTCTTTTGAGGGTTAAACTGTGTTTAAATACACTGGCCTTCACTTTATAATAAGTCTATTTTTGTTATTTGCCCCTGTCCTTGCTCATTGAAATGTTAATACACCAAACAATGTATTTTTATCGCCTTTGCACATTATTCTGTGTAAACTTGGTCACTATTGCTGTATTTTTTTTAGCATTTTATCTTTTTAAACATTCCTAATAAAGGAATGGCAAACCATCATCTTTCATTCATTTTGAAAAGCATGTCCAGAGATGACGCTGTGCGCGTCATACAGCAGGGCCATCTGTAGGGATGTTTGGCAAGTGTCAGGGGAAACCTATATAATACTCAATATATATAGATAATACGTGAGTTCCACACGAATCGAATCTATATCGATGTAGTGTTTCCTGATGCGTGGCCGTCGCACACAAGACCCATGATTCCTGTTTGCCCCGAGCCTTATTTTCCGCCATTTATTCTAATTTTTGGGTCAAGCTGTTCCGCTTTTACGTTTTAGGCTGCCATCATGGGTCTCCATGGTCTGTGCCGAATGGCGTGTCCAATAGGTCCGAGGCTGCATTTGATGTCGCTACCCTCTTAGCCTGTCCATCGCTTGACTACCCTGAACCCCGGTTTCGGGGGCCCTTCAAAAAGAGTTGGGCCGGCAGCTGCCTCCTACCCATAATGCGCTTAACTCCGCTTATAAGAAAACACACTTTGGTGGAGGACAATGGCGATATTCACTAAATTGCCACTAGGAGCGTTAATCTCGTCAAAGCGACACCCACCGACTTCTATAGGGGCTATGAGAGGGGAAACACAAATAAGGAGGGGATAATGGCACAAGGGGGACGTACGGGACAGCTTTTCGGAGACCGTCGAAAAGGGACCCAAAAGCAATAAGGATATTGAAGTCGCGGTGAAAGCGAATTGCGCCATTCACCAATTAGCGTAATCGGTGATTAAAACTATCGCAATATTTTTAAAGGCAGCTTGCAGTTGGCAATTTCAGGTGACGTTAGCGCCATCTACGGAAAACGACAGTAACTGAGTTCTAGTAGTATGTTTTTGATTTTGTTTCCCCAAGTGACCCCACACATCTTTAATGTGGTTTTCTTAAAGTTCGGGCATGAATAACAGAATCATTTGTTTCGATTATAATTTTGTTTTTTTTAAAAAACCTATTTATTTATTTTAATAGTATAATTAATACATTAACTAATTTAAACTTGAATTAATTACTTTCATTGATCAATTTGGTAAGGTCATTAAAAGTACAGAGGTGTCTGAAGAATATTTGGGTTAATAATAAACTATGAATTTACGTCGTATGTACTCTTACTTGGGCATTGGAAACTTGAAAGTTATTAATTTATTTCAGATTCATTTAAATTAATAATGATTTCCAATGTATTTTGAAATACATTTGTAAATGCATTTTTAGAAATACATTTTAAAAAATGCATTTCAAAATGTATTTTCAAACGAATTTTTAAATACATTTTTAGAAATGCATTTTCGATGTCTCAATCTAAATGTATTTTAAATGCATTGCAAATGCATTGCGAATCATTGTAAATGCATTTCTGTTCGATGTGGGCAAGCACAACGCAAGAGAATAGTTTACGTTTATTTTTCAATAATTAATATCAATTAGATGATTTCAAATCTTAGAAAGTCTGTAATTTTTCTAAACATGCATGGCTTCGCAAAACGCGCCAATACGTAGAACACTAAGTTGGCCAAAGCTTAAAGCGTCATTATCTCCCAACAGAAATTTCGAAGAGGTTTCTGAGTGTTGCCATTTCTCCCGCGAAATTTTAAAATGCTTAAACCATGTCATGAATATATCTTGACATTTATTCTGACACATACAAGTTTTACACACAGGAAGCTATTGAAAATGGAATTTTTAAAGCCACAAAATTAACATAGATATGTTAAATATTGATCCAAGGAATTTAAAAAAACATGACACTGGATATCACTGGAATATGGATTGTCTTATTTATTAGTTTGTTCATTTAATTTAATACCCTGCCTGACAAATGTTTGGAAATTTCCAGATTTGTGCAGCTTGAGTCCTCAAAATTGACGAATTACTCAAC